>JAULUF010000003.1:742500-745000 GCA_031834385.1 Semotilus atromaculatus | reverse complement strand
ATAGATTAGTAAGTAAGAAAGATTGATTAGTAAGAAAGAAAGAAAGACAGATTAGTTAGAAAGAAAGAAAGAAAAAAAGATTAGTAAGACAGAAAGAAAGATAGATTAGTTAGAAAGAAAGAAGGAAAGAAAGATAGATTAGTAAGAAAGAAAGAAAGATAGATTAGTAAGAAAGAAAGATTGATTAGTAAGAAAGAAAGAAAGATAGATTAGTTAGAAAGAAAGAAGGAAAGAAAGATAGATTAGTAAGAAAGAAAGAAAGATAGATTAGTAAGAAAGAAAGATTGATTAGTAAGAAAGAAAGAAAGATAGATTAGTTAGAAAGAAAGAAAGAAAAAAGATTAGTAAGAAAGAAAAAGAAAGAAAGAAAAAAAGATTAGTAAGAAAGAAAGATCGATTAGTTAGAAAGAAAGAAAGAAAGAAAAAAGATTAGTAAGAAAGAAAGATAGATTAGTAAGAAAGAAAAAAAGATTAGTAAGAAAGAAAGAAAAAAAAATTTGTAAGAAAGAAAGAAAGAAAAAAAGATTAGTAAGAAAGATTTCTTTCCTGTGTGTGTGTGTGTGTGTGTATTCAAGCACATACACACACACACACGCTCACTAACACACAAACACACACACACACACACACACACACACACACACTAACTCGTTCACACACACACACACGCACGCACAGACACGCTCACTAACACACACTAACTCGTTCACACACACTCTTTCTCTTACGTTCACACACACACACACAAACACACACACACACACTAATTCGTTCACACACACACTCTCTCTTTCACACACACACACACACACACACACACACACGCACAGACACGCTCACTAACACACACTAACTCGTTCACACACACACACTCTTTCTTTTACACACACACACACGCACAGACACGCTCACTAACACACACACACTCAAGCACATGCACACACACACACAGACACACGCACACACTCTTTCTCACACACACACGCACATACACGCTCACTAACACACACACACACTCACTCATTCACACACACACACGCTCACTAACACACACGCACACACACACACACACACACACACACTCACGCACATACACATACACACTTTCTTTCACACACACACACACACACACACACACACACACACTCACTCACGCACATACACACACACTCTTTCTCTCACACACACACGTACATACACGCTCACTAACTCACACACACAGACACGATCACTAACTCGTCCACACACACACACTTTCTCTTTCATACACACACATACACGTTCACTAACACACACACACACACACACACACACACACACACGCACATACTCACACACACACACACACACTAACTCTTTCATACACACACATACACGTTCACTAACACAAACACACACACACACGCACAAACACGCTCACTAACACACACACACACACACACTAACTCGTTCACACACACTCTTTCTCTTACACACACACACACACACGCACATACACGCTCACTAACACACACACTCAAGCACACACACAGACACACAGACACGCTCACTAACACACACACACACACACACAAACACACACACACTAATTCGTTCACACACACACACTCTCTCTTTCACACACACACACACACACACACACACACACACACACGCACAGACACGCTCACTAACACACACTAACTCGTTCACACACACACACTCTCTCACACACACACACACACACACACACACGCACAGACACGCTCACTAACACACACACACACACACACACAGACACACACTCTTTCTCACACAAACACACGCACATACACGCTCACTAACACACACACACACACACTCACTCATTCACACACACGCTCACTAACACACACGCACACACACACACACACACACACACTCACGCACATACACACACACACACTTTCTTTCACACACACACACACACACACACACACACACACACACACACACACACTCACTCACGCACATACACACACACACTTTCTTTCACACACACACGCACAGACACGCTCACTAACACACACACAAACACACACTAACTCGTTCACACACACACTCTTTCTCTTACACACACACGCACAGACACGCTCACTAACTCACACACACACACAGACACGCTCACTAACACACACACACACACGCACAGACACGCTCACTAACACACACACACACACACTAACTCGCTCTCACACACTCACTAACTCACTCACACACACACACACACACACACAAACTCGCTCACACACACACAGACTCACACACACTCACTAACTCTCTCACACACACACACACACACACGCAGACATGCTCACTAACTCACACACACGCACAGACATGCTCACTAACTCACACACACACACACACACACACACACACACACACTCATGCACATACTCACAAATGCACACACTCACACACCCACACACAAACTCGCTCACACACATACAGTCAATTACATACACTCACAAATGCACAC
>JAULUF010000003.1:727500-732500 GCA_031834385.1 Semotilus atromaculatus | reverse complement strand
GATTAGTTAGAAAGAAAAAAAGATTAGTAAGAAAGAAAGAAAGAAAGATTAGTTAGAAAGAAAGAAAGAAAGAAAGAAAGAAAGATTAGTTAGAAAGAAAGAAGGAAAGAAAGATAGATTAGTAAGAAAGAAAGAAAGATAGATTAGTTAGAAAGAAAGAAGGAAAGAAAGATAGATTAGTAAGAAAGAAAGAAAGATAGATTAGTAAGAAAGAAAGATTGATTAGTAAGAAAGAAAGAAAGATAGATTAGTTAGAAAGAAAGAAAGAAAAAAGATTAGTAAGACAGAAAGAAAGATAGATTAGTTAGAAAGAAAGAAGAAAAAAAGATTAGTAAGAAAGAAAAAAAGATTAGTAAGAAAGAAAGATAGATTAGTTAGAAAGAATGAAAGAAAGATAGATTAGTAAGAAAGAAAGAAATATAGATTAGTAAGAAAGAAAGAAAGAAAAAAATAGTAAGAAAGAAAGATAGATTAGTTAGAAAGAAAGAAAGAAAAAAAGATTAGTAAGAAAGAAAGAAAGATAGATTAGTTAGAAAGAAAGAAAGAAAGATAGATTAGTTAGAAAGAAAAAAGGATTAGTAAGAAAGAAAGAAAGATAGATTAGTTAGAAAGAAAGAAAGAAAGATAGATTAGTTAGAAAGAAAAAAAGAAAAAAGATTAGTAAGAAAGAAAGAAAGATAGATTAGTTAGAAAGAAAGAAGGAAAGAAAGATAGATTAGTAAGAAAGAAAGAAAGATAGATTAGTAAGAAAGAAAGATTGATTAGTAAGAAAGAAAGAAAGACAGATTAGTTAGAAAGAAAGAAAGAAAAAAAGATTAGTGAGACAGAAAGAAAGATAGATTAGTTAGAAAGAAAGAAAAAAAGATTAGTAAGAAAGAAAAAAAGATTAGTAAGAAAGAAAGATAGATTAGTTAGAAAGAATGAAAGATAGATTAGTAAGAAAGAAAGATAGATTAGTAAGAAAGAAAGAAAGAAAAAAAATAGTAAGAAAGAAAGAAAGATAGATTAGTTAGAAAGAAAGAAAGAAAAAAAAGATTAGTAAGAAAGAAAGAAAGATAGATTAGTTAGAAAGAAAGATAGATTAGTTAGAAAGAAAAAAAGATTAGTAAGAAAGAAAGAAAGATAGATTAGTTAGAAAGAAAGAAGGAAAGAAAGATAGATTAGTAAGAAAGAAAGAAAGATAGATTAGTAAGAAAGAAAGATTGATTAGTAAGAAAGAAAGAAAGATAGATTAGTTAGAAAGAAAGAAGGAAAGAAAGATAGATTAGTAAGAAAGAAAGAAAGATAGATTAGTAAGAAAGAAAGATTGATTAGTAAGAAAGAAAGAAAGATAGATTAGTTAGAAAGAAAGAAAGAAAAAAGATTAGTAAGAAAGAAAGAAAGAAAGAAAGAAAAAAAGATTAGTAAGAAAGAAAGATCGATTAGTTAGAAAGAAAGAAAGAAAGAAAAAAGATTAGTAAGAAAGAAAGATAGATTAGTAAGAAAGAAAAAAAGATTAGTAAGAAAGAAAGAAAAAAAAATTTGTAAGAAAGAAAGAAAGAAAAAAAGATTAGTAAGAAAGATTTCTTTCCTGTGTGTGTGTGTGTGTGTGTATTCAAGCACATACACACACACACACGCTCACTAACACACAAACACACACACACACACACACACACACACACTAACTCGTTCACACACACACACACGCACGCACAGACACGCTCACTAACACACACTAACTCGTTCACACACACACACACTCTTTCTCTTACGTTCACACACACACACACACAAACACACACACACACACACACTAATTCGTTCACACACACACTCTCTCTTTCACACACACACACACACACACACACACACACACACACACGCACAGACACGCTCACTAACACACACTAACTCGTTCACACACACACACTCTTTCTTTTACACACACACACACGCACAGACACGCTCACTAACACACACACACTCAAGCACACACACACACACACACACAGACACACGCACACACTCTTTCTCACACACACACGCACATACACGCTCACTAACACACACACACACTCACTCATTCACACACACACACGCTCACTAACACACACGCACACACACACACACACACTCACGCACATACACATACACACTTTCTTTCACACACACACACACACACACACACACACACTCACTCACGCACATACACACACACTCTTTCTCTCACACACACGTACATACACGCTCACTAACTCACACACACAGACACGATCACTAACTCGTCCACACACACACACTTTCTCTTTCATACACACACATACACGTTCACTAACACACACACACACACACACACACGCACATACTCACACACACACACACACACTAACTCTTTCATACACACACATACACGTTCACTAACACAAACACACACACACACGCACAAACACGCTCACTAACACACACACACACACACACTAACTCGTTCACACACACTCTTTCTCTTACACACACACACACACACGCACATACACGCTCACTAACACACACACTCAAGCACACACACAGACACACAGACACGCTCACTAACACACACACACACACACACACACAAACACACACACACTAATTCGTTCACACACACACACTCTCTCTTTCACACACACACACACACGCACAGACACGCTCACTAACACACACTAACTCGTTCACACACACACACACACACACACACACACACACACACACACACACGCACAGACACGCTCACTAACACACACACACACACACACACACAGACACACACTCTTTCTCACACAAACACACGCACATACACGCTCACTAACACACACACACACACACTCACTCATTCACACACACGCTCACTAACACACACGCACACACACACACACACACACACACTCACGCACATACACACACACACACTTTCTTTCACACACACACACACACACACACTCACTCACGCACATACACACACACACTTTCTTTCACACACACACGCACAGACACGCTCACTAACACACACACAAACACACACTAACTCGTTCACACACACACTCTTTCTCTTACACACACACGCACAGACACGCTCACTAACTCACACACACACACAGACACGCTCACTAACACACACACACACACGCACAGACACGCTCACTAACACACACACACACACACACTAACTCGCTCTCACACACTCACTAACTCACTCACACACACACACACACACACACAAACTCGCTCACACACACACAGACTCACACACACTCACTAACTCTCACACACACACACACACACACGCAGACATGCTCACTAACTCACACACACGCACAGACATGCTCACTAACTCACACACACACACACACACACACACACTCATGCACATACTCACAAATGCACACACTCACACACCCACACACAAACTCGCTCACACACATACACTCAATTACATACACTCACAAATGCACACATTCACACACACACACACACTAACTCGCTCACACACACACACACACTCACAAATGCACACACTCACACACACTAACTTGCTCACACACACACAGACTCACACACACTCACTAACTCACACACACACACACACACACACTCAATTACATACACTCACAAATGCACACATTCACACACACACACTAACTCGCTCACACACACACACACACACTCACAAATGCACACACTCACACACACTAACTTGCTCACACACACACAGACTCACACACACTCACTAACTCACACACGCACAGACATGCTCACTATCTCACACACACACACACACACACACACTAACTCTCTCTCACACACACATACACACACACACACACTCATGCACATACACTCACAAATGCACACACTCACACTAACTCGCTCACACACACACTCAAGTTTACAGTGTTTAGAGTTTACAAGTGTATAAATTGATGAGTTTATAAGTGTACGAGTTTAGAGTTTATAAGTTTAAATGAGTCTTAAGAGTTCAGTTTATAGTTTAAATGAGTCTAAGAGTTCAAAGTTTATTAATTTATGAGTTAATTAGTTTATAAGTGTGTTAATTCAAAGTTTATTAGTTTAAATGAGTCTCAATGGCTCATATAGTATATAGAATGGCAGTTTGATTTAGTCTAGGGTTTCAAGGGATTTTGATTTGAATTTTTGACAGTTGGGGAGTTTGAAAATCTGAAAATTCCGCAATGTTAAGTCAATGGGAGTTTTTCCGAGTTTTGATCGTCATTTTTAGGAAAACCGTAAGTCCGATCAGTTAGAAAAGAAATAGCATACCGAGTCAGAACAGTTTGAGTGTCTGAGCCGAGTTTGGAGTATGTGGAGTTAAAGCTCTAGGAGGAGTTCGAGTTGTAAATTTTTGAGTAAGAAGAATAATAATAATAATAATAATAATAATAATAAGTTTAAATAGGATTTCAGTAAGTTGGCTCTCACAAGCCAACTTAATAATAATAACTAGAAAAAGTTCGTCGAGACAAACTTTAAGTTGGCTTGTGAAAGTTTGGACCAGAAAGTTTGAAGAAGTTTAAAGTAGTTTGAAGTTGAAAGTAGTTTGAAGTTGAAAGTAGTTTATAGTTTAAATTAGTTTTTAGTTTAAATTAGTTTAAAGTTTAACTTAGTTTAAAGTAGTTTAAAGTTTAACTTAGTTTAAAATTTAAAGTAGTTTAAAGTTTAAAGTAGTTTCTAGTTTAAAGTAGTTTAAAGTTTAACTTAGTTTAAAATTTAAAGTAGTTTAAAGTTTAAAGTAGTTTCTAGTTTAAAGTAGTTTAAAGTTTAAAATAGTTTAAAGTAGTTTCTAGTTTAAAGTTTAACTTAGTTTAAAGTTTAACTTAGTTTAAAGTTTAAAGTAATTTAAAGTTGCTAGGGTGTTTCTAGTGGGTTGCTAAGGGTTTCTGGGTGGTTGCTAGGGTATTCTAAGGTATTGTGGGTGGCTGCTAGGGTGTTTTGGGTGGTGCTAGGGTGTTCTAATTCATTTTTGG
>JAULUF010000003.1:435000-722500 GCA_031834385.1 Semotilus atromaculatus | reverse complement strand
TTGGTTGCTATGGTGTTGCTAGAGTGTTCTAAGGTATTTTGGGTGGTTGCTAGGGGGTTCTAAGGTATTTTGGGTGGTTGCTAGGGTGTTGCTAGGGTGTTCTGAGGTATTTTGGGTGGTTGCTATGGTGTTGCTAGGGTGTTCTAAGGTATTTTGGGTGGTTGCTAGGGTGTTGCTAGGGTGTTCTAAGGTATTTTGGTTGGTTGCTAGGGTGTTGCTAGGGTGTTTTAAGGTATTTTGGGTGGTTGCTAGGGTGTTGCTAGGGTGGTCTAAGGTATTTTGGTTGGTTGCTAGGGTGTTGCTAGGGTGTTCTAAGGTATTTTGGTATACACACACACACACACACACGCACACTAACACACACACACACACACACACACACACACACACTAACTCGTTCACACACACTTTCTCTTTCACACACACGCACAGACACGCTCACTAACACACACACACACACACACACTAACTCGTTCACACACACACGCACACACACACTCTTTCACACACACACACACACACACACACACACACACACACACACACACACACGCACATACACGCTCACCAACACACACACACACACACACACACACTCACGCACATACACTCACACACAGACACACACTAACTCGTTCACACACACACTCTCTCTTTCACACACACACACACACACACACACACACACAGACAGGCTCACTAACACACACTCACACACATACACTCACACAGACACACACTCTTTCTCTCACACGCACGCACACACACACACACACACGCACACACACACACACTCACACACACACTCTTTCTCTCACACACACACACACACACAGTCACACACACAGACTCACTCGCTCGCTCACTCACCCACTTACACACTCAGAGTTTATATGAGTTTAGAGTTTATATGTTTTAATGAAGTAAATTTAGTCATTTGAAGTTTAAATTAGTTTAAAGTTTAAATTAGTTTAAAGATTAAAGTTTAAATTAGTTTGAAGTTTAATTTAGTTTGAAGTTTAAAATAGTTTGAAGTTGATAGATAGACGAGTTTCAATGAGTCTCAATGGCTCATATAGTATATAGAATGGCAGTTTGATTTAGTCTAGGGTTTCAAGGGATTTTGATTTGAATTTTTGACAGTTGGGGAGTTTGAAAATCTGAAAATTCCGCAATGTTAAGTCAATGGGAGTTTTTCCGAGTTTTGATCGTCATTTTTAGGAAAACCGTAAGTCCGATCAGTTAGAAAAGAAATAGCATACCGAGTCAGAACAGTTTGAGTGTCTGAGCCGAGTTTGGAGTATGTGGAGTTAAAGCTCTAGGAGGAGTTCGAGTTGTAAATTTTTGAGTAAGAAGAATAATAATAATAATAATAATAATAAGTTTAAATAGGATTTCAGTAAGTTGGCTTTCACAAGCCAACTTAATAATAAGTTTAAATAGGATTTCAGTAAGTTGGCTCTCACAAGCCAACTTAATAATAATAATAAGTTTAAATAGGATTTCAGTAAGTTGGCTCTCACAAGCCAACTTAATAATAATAATAATAAGTTTAAATAGGATTTCAGTAAGTTGGCTCTCACAAGCCAACTTAATAACTAGAATGTACATTTCCAGAAGAAAATGTGAAGTGGTGCTTGCAGTGGCAAAACTCGCAACCCGGTTGCTAGGGTGTGGTACATGATTGCATACGAGCCAACAACCATGTCTGTACAATGTTGTGGAGCTGAAATACGGCTTCTATATGTTGCAATATGGTTGTTAGGTAGCTTTAAATGGTTGCTAAGGTGTGGTTGCACAGTTACCATGATGATATTTAAAGACTGGTTTCCCAACCGAAACATACAAACACACCCCCATGTCTATACGATGTTCTGGTGCTGAGATATAACCCATTAATGTGTTTGTACGGTTGCTAGGGTACTCCAAATGGTTGCTAAGGTTTGTTCATACAGTTTATGTGGTAATATTTAAAGAGTATTTGCAAGTCTGGGTCAAAAAAGGCCCAACTCTGTGTTTTTACAATGTTTTGTTGCTGAGATATGGCTTGTAAATGTTGTTCAATGGTTGCTAGGTGCCTGTAACTGGTTGCTAGGGCGTGACTATGAAGTTGTTATATCACTACTCGTTTGCTGCTTGATAGGACGAATCAAAAGAGCCCAACCCTAAGCCTCTATGACCTTCTTTGCCAAAGATATGATTTTACAAATTTTGTGCCAATGTTAAGTCTATGGGACATTTTACGGCTAATTTTTCACTCGCCAGACGAACACCGTACACCCGATCACTTATAAAAGTCATAGCACACCTCTCCTCAATAAACCGGTCGATTTGACACCTCTTTCATGGGTCTACGAGAAACAGTGCGGGAGGAGTAACGTGCCGTAGTTTTATCCAGGTGAATAGTAATCACAACACTAGAATGTACATTTCCTGAAGAAAATGTGAAGTGGTGCTTGCAGTGGCAAAACTCGCCGCTCGGTTGCTAGGATTGTTGCTACAATGTTGTACATGATTGCATACAAGCCAACAACCATGTCTTTACAATGTTGTGGAGCTGCAATATGGCTTTTATATGTTGCAATATGGTTGCTAGGAAGCTTTAAATGGTTGCTAAGGTGTGGTTGCACAGTTACCATGATGATATTTACAGACTGGTTTCTCAACCGAAAACAAACAAACACACCCCCATGTCTATACGATGTTCTGGTGCTGAGATATAGCCCATTCATGTGTTTGTATGGTTGCTAGGGTACTCCAAATGGTTGCTAAGGTTTGTTTATACAGTTTATGGGGTAATATTTAAAGAGTATTTGCAAGTCTGGGTCAAAAAATGCCCAACTCTGTGTCTTTACAATGTTTTGTTGCTGAGATATGGCTTGTAAATGCTGTTCAATGGTTGCTAGGTGCCTGTAACTGGTTGCTAGGGCGTGACTATGAAGTTGTTATATCACTACTCGATGGCTGCTTGATAGGATGATTCAAAAGAGCCCAACCCCAAGCCTCTATGACCTTCTGAGCCAAAGATATGATTTTACAAATTTTGTGCCAATGTTAAGTCAATGGGACATTTTTCTGCAAATTTTTCGCCCGCCAGACGAACGTCGTAGACCCAATTGCTTATAAAAGTCATAGCACACCTCTCCTCTATGAACCGGTCGATTTGACATCTCATTCATGGGTCTACGACAAAAGGTGTGGGAGGAGTTGCGTGCCGAAGTTTTGTCTAGGTGAATAGTAATCACAACACTAGAATGTACATTTCCTGAAGAAAATGTGAAGTGGTGCTTGCAGTGGCAAAACTCGCCACCCGGTTGCTAGAGTGTGGTACATTATTGCATACAAGCCAACAACCATGTCTTTACAATGTTGTGGAGCTGCAATATGGCTTTTATATGTTGCAGTCTGGTTGCTAGGTAGCTTTAAATGGTTGCTAAGGTGGGGTTGCACAGTTACCGTGATGATATTTACAGACTGGTTTCTCAACCGAAACAAACAAACACACCCCCATGTCTATACGATGTTCTGGTGCTGGGATATAGCCCATTCATGTGTTTTTAGGGTTGCTAGGGTACTCCAAATGGTTGCTAAGGTTTGTTTATACAGTTTATGGGGTAATATTTAAAGAGTATTTGCAAGTCTGGGTCAAAAAAGGCCCAACTCTGTGTATTTACAATGTTTTGTTGCTGAGATATGGCTTGTAAATGCTGTTCAATGGTTGCTAGGGACCTGTAACTGGTTGCTAGGGCGTGGCTATGAAGTTGTCATGTCACTACTTGTTGGTTGCTTGATAGGACGAATCAAAAGAGCCCAACCCCACGCCTCTATGACCTTCTTTGCCAAAGATATGATTTTATAAATTTTGTGCCAATGTTAAGTCTATGGGACATTTTACGGCTAATTTTTCGCCCGCCAGACGAACATCGTACACCCGATCGCTTATAAAAGTCATAGCACACCTCTCCTCAATAAACCGGTCGATTTGACACCTCATTCATGGGTCTACGAGAAACGGTGCGGGAGGAGTAACGTGCCGAAGTTTTATCCAGGTGAATAGTAATCACAACACTAGAATGTACATTTCCTGAAGAAAATGTGAAGTGGTGCTTGCAGTGGCAAAACTCGCCGCTCGGTTGCTAGGATAGTTGTTAATACAATGTTGTACATGATTGCATACAAGCCAACAACCATGTCTTTACGATTTTGTGGAGCTGAAATATGGCTTCTATATGTTGCAATATGGTTGTTAGGTAGCTTTAAATGGTTGCTAAGGTGTGGTTGCACAGTTACCATGATGATATTTACAGACTGGTTTCCCAACCGAAACAAACAAACACACCCCCATGTCTAAACGATGTTCTGGTGCTGAGATATAGCCCATTCATGTGTTTGTACGGTTGCTAGGGTACTCCAAATGGTTGCTAAGGTTGGTTTATACAGTTTATGTGGTAATATTTAAAGAGTATTTGCAAGTCTGGGTCAAAAAATGCGCAACTCTGTGTTTTTACAATGTTTTGTTGCTGAGATATAGCTTGTAAATGCTGTTGAATGGTTGCTAGGTGCCTGTAACTGGTTGCTAGGGCATGACTATGAAGTTGTTATATCACTACTCGTTGGCTGCTTGATAGGACGATTCAAAAGAGCCCAACCCCAAGACTCTATGACCTTCTGAGCCAAAGATATGATTTTACAAATTTTGTGCCAATGTTAAGTCAATGGGACATTTTTCTGCTAATTTTTCGCCCGCCAGACGAACATCGTAGACCCAATTGCTTATAAAAGTCATAGCACACCTCTCCTCTATGAACCGGTCGATTTGACATCTCATTCATGGGTGTACGACAAAAGATGTGGGAGGAGTTGCGTGCCGAAGTTTTGTCTAGGTGAATAGTAATCACAATACTAGAATGTACATTTCCTGAAGAAAATGTGAAGTGGTGCTTGCAGTGGCAAAACTCGCCGCTCGGTTGCTAGAGTGTGGTACATTATTGCATACGAGCCAACAATCATGTCTGTACAATGTTCTGGTGCTGAGATATTGCTTATTTATGTGTTCAGGTGGTTGCTAGGCAGTTGCTACGGTATTCTTGGTTGTTGCTAGGGTGTTGCTAGGTGGTTGCTAGGGTATCCTGGGTGGTTGCTAGGCGGTTACTAAGGTGTTCTGGGTGGTTGCTAGGTGGTTGCTAGGGTATCCTGGGTGGTTGCTAGGCGGTTGCTAAGGTGTTCTGGGTGGTTGATAGGGTGTTGCTAGGGTAATCTGGGTGGTTGCTATGGTGTTACTAGGTGGTTGGTAGTTGTCAAAGATGGTTACTGTGGAGTTTGTAGCATTTTATTGGTATGATTTAGCACTTAGCTAATCAATATTAGCATGTAGCTATTCACTGCTAGCATGTGTAGCATGTAGCAAGTCCTGTTTGCTAGCATGAGTCAAAAGAGCCAACCCCCATCTCTATACGATGTTCTGATGCAGAGATATTGGTTGCTAGGGTGTTCTGGGTGGTTGCTAGGCGGTTGCTAGGTGGTTGCTAGGGTGTCGTTAGTCGGTTGCTATGGTATTCTGGGTGGTTGCTAGGCGGTTGCTAGGGTGTTCTGGGTGGTTGCTAGGCAGTTGCTAGGGTATCCTGGGTGGTTGCTAGGCGGTTGGTAGGGTAATCTGGGTGGTTGCTAGGTGGTTGCTAGGGTATCCTGGGTGGTTGCTAGGCGGTTGCTAAGGTGTTCTGGGTGGTTGCTAGGTGGTTGCTAGGGTATCCTGGGTGGTTGCTAGGCGGTTGCTAAGGTGTTCTGGGTGGTTGCTAGGGTGTTGCTAGGGTAATCTGGGTGGTTGCTATGGTGTTACTAGGTGGTTGGTAGTTGTCAAAGATGGTTACTGTGGAGTTTGTAGCATTTTATTGGTATGATTTAGCACTTAGCTAATCAATATTAGCATGTAGCTATTCACTGCTAGCATGTGTAGCATGTAGCAAGTCCTGTTTGCTAGCATGAGTCAAAAGAGCCAACCCCCATCTCTATACGATGTTCTGATGCAGAGATATTGGTTGCTAGGGTGTTCTGGGTGGTTGCTAGGCGGTTGCTAGGTGGTTGCTAGGGTGTCGTTAGTCGGTTGCTATGGTATTCTGGGTGGTTGCTAGGCGGTTGCTAGGGTGTTCTGGGTGGTTGCTAGGCAGTTGCTAGGGTATCCTGGGTGGTTGCTAGGCGGTTGGTAGGGTAATCTGGGTGGTTGCTAGGTGGTTGCTAGGGTATCCTGGGTGGTTGCTAGGCGGTTGCTAAGGTGTTCTGGGTGGTTGCTAGGTGTTTGCTAGGGTATCCTGGGTGGTTGCTAGGCGGTTGCTAAGGTGTTCTGGGTGGTTGCTAGGGTGTTGCTAGGGTAATCTGGGTGGTTGCTATGGTGTTACTAGGTGGTTGGTAGTTGTCAAAGATGGTTACTGTGGAGTTTGTAGCATTTTATTGGTATGATTTAGCACTTAGCTAATCAATATTAGCATGTAGCTATTCACTGCTAGCATGTGTAGCATGTAGCAAGTCCTGTTTGCTAGCATGAGTCAAAAGAGCCAACCCCCATCTCTATACGATGTTCTGATGCAGAGATATTGGTTGCTAGGGTGTTCTGGGTGGTTGCTATGCGGTTGCTAGGGTGTTCTAGGTGGTTGCTAGGGTGTCGTTAGTCGGTTGCTATGGTATTCTGGGTGGTTGCTAGGCGGTTGCTAGGGTGTTTTGGGTGGTTGCTAGGCAGTTGCTAGGGTATCCTGGGTGGTTGCTAGGCGGTTGCTAGGGTAATCTGGGTGGTTGCTAGGGCGTTGCTAGGGTATCCTGGGTGGTTGCTAGGCGGTTGCTAAGGTGTTCTGGGTGGTTGCTAGGTGGTTGCTAGGGTATCCTGGGTGGTTGCTAGGCGGTTGCTAAGGTGTTCTGGGTGGTTGCTAGGGTGTTGCTAGGGTAATCTGGGTGGTTGCTATGGTGTTACTAGGTGGTTGGTAGTTCTCAAAGATGGTTACTGTAGAGTTTGTAGCATTTTATTGGCATGATTTAGCACTTAGCTAATCAATATTAGCATGTAGCTATTCACTGCTAGCATGTGTAGCATGTAGCAAGTCCTGTTTGCTAGCATGAGTCAAAAGAGCCAACCCCCATCTCTATACGATGTTCTGATGCAGAGATATTGGTCTTGCAAAACGGTTGCTAGGGTACTATGTTTGGTTGCTAGGGAGTGGCTTGGCAGCTGCCAATCATTAAACTCCAAAGGCTTCTTGTCAGTATGAATGATATAAACCAACTCCCACGCCTTTGTGACATTCAGAATGGAAGATATCCCTGTCTGGATTTTGGTTGCTAAGGTGCTTGACAATGGTTGCTAGGGAGGGGTTAGGATGTGTTGAGGTGATTCAGGATGGGCTGTTTGCTGGCCCGAGTCAAATGAGCCCACCCTCATGTTTCTATGACACTTATATCCTGAGATATCCCTTTGATCTCTTTTAATGGAAGTCTGTGGAACTTGTTGCTAAGGAGCTCTAAATGGTTGCTAGGGCGTGGCTTGATAGTTTCACAATGATCCTGAGAGACTGATTGGTCGTCTGAGTAAAATGAGCCCGCCCCCTTGTCTCTGTGACACTGTGATCCAGAGCTATGTTCAATACAAAATCCCAATGCAATTTACCATAGTAGGAAAAACACATGCATTTCATGGGCCGTCCTTCACCATAGTAAGTCAATGGGGAAACTTTTGGGGCCTCTTGCTCCCCAGGGGTGCAACTTTTACCCCATTGTGAGGTATGTTCTTACAGAGCCTGCCAGCCTCTTCAAATGGGGTAAATTACAAGTTTCTGAGAAATCACTGGTCAGTGCTACGAGTCGTCAAAGTTTGTGGCAATGTTAAGTCTATGGGATTTTTTTTACCCAATGATTTGCCCCTGGGGCAAACACCGTACCCCCCATCGCTAAGAAAAGTCACAGCACACCTCTCCTCAATAATCCGCACAATTTGACGCCTCAATCAGGGGTCTGTTATGTCGGCGTGTATTTTTTAACAGATGATTACTATGGAGTTTTTAAAAGGAGTTTTTATAGAGTTTTTATAGAGTTATTTAGTATGGCACGAGGCCTGCGGCCTCGTGCCTATCGCCCACGGTTGCTAGGGTGCTGTAACTGGTTGCTATGGTGTGGCTATGAAGATTTGAGGCCATTACTTATTGGCTGCTTGATAAAATAAATCCTCTGAGGGAGAGAGAGAGGGCCTGACAGCAGGGCTGTCAGGCCCTTTTCTCTGGGTGTGTGTGAAAGTGACAGTTGGGTTTGAATTTTTGAAAGTTCCGCAATGTTAAGTCAATGGGACTTTTTTGGCCGCTTTTTCGTCCGCTGTGCGAACATCGTACACCCGATTGCTTATAAAAATCATAGCAACCGTCTCCTCAATGAGCCGGTCGATTTGACGCCTCACTCAGGGGTCTGTGACAAACGGTGCGGGACGAGTTACGCGCCGAACTTTTGTCCGGAATAATAAGAAGAAGAATAATAATAAGTATGGAGAATAACAATAGTGATGCCTTGCTTTCAGCAAGCACCACTAATAATAATAATAATAATAATAAGTTTAAATAGGATTTCAGTAAGTTGGCTCTCACAAGCCAACTTAATAATAAGTTTAAATAGGATTTCAGTAAGTTGGCTTTTCCAAGCCAACTTAATAATAACGACTATAAAAATTACACTAAAACATTTTAAAATGAAGCATATAAAGTGGCCATTTTTATCACCGTCGAATGCAAAACCTCACCTCTATAATTATTTTTCAGGCAACAAACCCCTGCTGAGTGTTCTGTTCCGAGAGACAGCCAAAATCACTACCCCATTGTGATCTCCAAAAATTAACATCAGAGGCAATAGAGTGAGATTCTTGAAAAAATACAAAGCCATTATTAAACCGCTTAGTAACCAAAAACAAAGCCTTCCACTTAACGTTTTCTCGTATACCCCTGGCATTCAAAGATATAGTAGAAAATGACATAAACAACTAACTCTGAATCAACAAAACAGAAAAAAAAACTTTTGTGCATTGTACTAACAGCAACAGAGTGATACATTATCTCAAGCAACACATGAAAACCATAACAACAGGCCATGGAACTATTAAAGCTGCATGCGGATATTAAATGCATTTCTTACAATTCACTATAGACTTTAAATAACCGCGAAGCCCATGAAGAAAATATGATAAACATGTGGGTTCTACTGCTAAGAGACCTATACCAGTTCTAAAATATGAATGTGAAATTCTCATGAATTACCATCGGGAGAAAACACTTTGTTCGAACAAGAATTACATTATTAGAGTGAATAATATTGTTCATGAAAATATATTGACAAAACATATGATCAACGGAATCACCAGGATAAACAGTAAACCTTATAAAAGACAGTCCAGATGAGTTAAGCCCCTCTTACCTCATCTTCAATTCCTGTAACATCTAGTGTTATCATGCTCGAGTCAAACTGAATATTGTCTTCCTTTTTTAGAGTCCCTCCAAAAGGAAGCGTGTTTTCATTATACGATCTCACAAACTTGAAGTCACTTGTGCGCGATCCTGTGGTTAGATACGCGTCATAATTGTAAGAGCTTCGGAGAGTTCCTGCTCCATCCACCTCTGCATAGTTGGGAGGCAGATAGGCGCTGGGAACAGCAACTGCTCCATCAAACAACAGTCTGGGCTTTCTCCTGTGACAAAACTTCACTGCCAAGATCAGTATGATGAACGTCAGGAAGAAGGTGCACACGGAAACTAAAGCAATGATCAAGTATGACGTTAATTTAGAGTTGTTGTCCTCATAAATCATATCTTTAAGTTCAGGAACTTCAGAAAGGTTGTCAGAAATCATTAAATTCACAGCACAGGTTGTAGACAGAGAGGGCTGCCCGTTATCCTTCACTGAAATAACAAGGTTCTGCTTCATATTGTCAGATTCAGAAATGTCTCGTTGTGTTTTGATCTCTCCACTATGGAGACCAATGGAGAAAAGTCCCGGATCAGTAGATTTCAAGATCTGATAGGACAGCCATGCGTTCTGTCCAGAGTCAGCATCTACAGCGATCACCTTGGAGACCAGAGAGCCTGAGAGAGTCGCTTTAGGGACCATTTCAGTCATTAAAGACTTTCCATCTGGAACAGGGTATAATATCTGTGGAGAGTTATCATTCTCATCTGTTATGAAGACTTTCACAGTCACATTACTGCTGAGCGGAGGAGAACCATTGTCTCTGGCAACAACTTTGACACTGAAGTTTCTGAACTGCTCATAGTCAAATGATCTTACAGCATGAATCACCCCTGTATCTCCATTAACAGACAGAAATGAGGACACTGGGACCCCATAGACTTCACTGGGTACCAGAGAGTACAGTACTGTCCCGTTCTGTCTCCAGTCTGGGTCATTTGCACTAACAGAACAAAGAGAAGTTCCTGGTTTGTTGTTTTCACTTACATAAGAACTGTATGTCTGCTGCTCAAATACAGGAGGATTGTCATTCACATCTGAGACAAATAAATGAATTGTCATGGATGTGGATAATGGTGGAGATCCTCCATCTGTGGCTGTGATGGTAATGTTGTAATCAGATTCTTTCTCTCGGTCTAGAGCTTTTGTAGTTACTAGAGAGAAATAGTTTTTAACAGATGGGTTCAGTTTGAAAGGAACATTTTGCTGAACAGAGCAACGAATCTGCCGGTTTTCTTCTGAGTCTTTGTCTTGAACATTAATGATTCCCACTTCAGTGCCTGGATCAGAGTTTTCAGGTATCGGGTTATTCAAAGATTTAAGGATGATTCTAGGTGGATTATCATTAACATCAGTTATATCAATGATAACTTTAGCAGTCGATGCCAATCCAGATGCATCCTTGGCTTGAATTCCAACTTCATAGTTCCTTTCATTTTCATAGTCGATTTCTCCAATCACCACAATTTGTCCTGTTGTTTTATCAATAGAAAACAATCTTGCAATTTTATTTGAAATTCTACTTAATTCATACGTCACTTCCCCGTTTGGACCTTCATCAGCATCTGTGGCGCTCACTCTGATTATTTCTGTTCCTGAAGGGGTGTTTTCAGCCAGAGTGACCTTATAAACACGCTGACTAAATACTGGGACATTATCATTGGCATCTAGAACAGTGATGTGTATGACAGCAGTGCCAGATCTCTGCGGTGAACCACCATCAGTGGCTGTGAGGATCATATCTATCTCCTTCTGCTGTTCACGATCCAGCTCCTTTTCCAACACGAGTTCAGCATATTTCCCTCCATCTGCAGTATCATGAACATTTAAAAAAAAATCTTTGTTTCTCTCCAGTGAATATCCATTGACCGCGTTATGTCCAATATCTGAGTCATGAGCTTCATCCAAACGGAATCGCTGGCCTTTAACTGCTGATTCTCTGATTTCAAAATTAATACGCTCATTTGCAAATTGTGGCGCATTGTCATTTATATCCTGAATTTGCAGAATAATTCGGTGCACTTCAAGAGGGTTTTCCAGGACGAGCTCATAACTGAGAATGCAGGACATTCGAGAACCACAAAGCTCTTCTCGGTCTATTGTCTCTGCCACGATTAAATCACCAGTATTCAGATTAATATCACAATACCGTTTGCTGCTGTCCTCCGTGTCTATCCGAGCTTTACGAGCAGATAATTGTTCCACATCCATCCTGAGATCCTTGGCTATATTTCCAATCACATACTGGCGCTTCGTTTCTTCTGGAATATTGTAGCTCAGATCTGCACAGACGGTTTTCAGAAGAAAAGGAAGGAGAGCGACGATCCTCGCAAAGAAAGGAACTGAAAATAACCTGTATTCCATTTGTGAAGGTTTGATGTTGCACCTGCCCAAAAGAGTTTTTGACAATAATGTTCTAATAATCCAATCGGTGTCGACGAACTGTTATTCCATTTGGTGACTGTGAGGCGTTTATTCTACCAGACAGAGCTCACACTGCATACATTAAGTGTGGGAGGAGAGACGCATCAGTCTGCACTCTTGGTGAATAGCGACACTGTGCGTATTTTTCTGTTCATTGCATCTTTCATGCATGAAATGACAACAGGATTAACCAAGTGAAGTGTTTGCCATCGCGTAATATTGCAAACAATCATTTACATAAATATATAGGCAATATATTGGAAATGAACTGAAAAAGGTCTCGCATTCAGAGGAAAAAGTAAAACAGACAGTGTTGTCGCTGTCCATGCATGTGGTGCTGAAATGGGGGGGGGGGGGGGGGGGGGGCAGGGGGTATTCCAGTTTGGTATTAGGTTTAAACGTACATGGAGGCTCCACTGTACTATCGGCTTCAAAATTATTATGTTCAAACACTTTTAGATAATCTACGCTAAAACTTACCACGCTTGGGTGTTAAACAAACAAACAAACAAAAATCTTAGATCTAGCATAGATCAAACACACAAGTTTACTAGCCAATGCCATGTAAAAAAAAAAAAAAAAAAAAAAAAAAAATTATACTAAAAAAAGACAGCAATTCACATTAATGAAATATAATAGGAAAATAATACAGATGTTTTTGTTTTAAACTTTAACTGTTTTTCAGAACTGATGAATGCAGCATTCAAGTATTGGTAAAGGTGTGCAGGAAGTAAATACATTTATGAGATCAGAAATTCCCGACCTACGTTATCTAAAGTATTTAAAAATAGCCATCATTAAAAGAGGAAAGATTATATTAGTTTTATATAATGAGCAATGATAGCAGTTTTATATATAAGGCATCTTGAGGTCCAATATATTTTACAAAATACTTTACAATTTTTAATCAGGAACCGCCCTAATAAAGTACATGATATTAATGCAAATATCAATAAAAAAATTCTGCTGAGACAACATAAAATGCAAAAATAAAAAAAGGTTCGAAAAGAGTTAAGCTGCTCTTACCTCATCATCAATTCCTGTAACATCTAGTGTTATCATGCTCGAGCCAAACTGAATATTGTCTTCCTTTTTTAGAGTCCCTCCAAAAGGAAGCGTGTTTTCATTATACGATCTCACAAACTTGAAGTCACTTGTGCGCGAGCCTGTGGTTAGATACGCGTCATAATTGTAAGAGCTTCGGAGAGTTCCTGCTCCATCCACCTCTGCATAGTTGGGAGGCAGATAGGCGCTGGGAACAGCAACTGCTCCATCAAACAACAGTCTGGGCTTTCTCCTGTGACAAAACTTCACTGCCAAGATCAGTATGATGAACGTCAGGAAGAAGGTGCACACGGAAACTAAAGCAATGATCAAGTATGACGTTAATTTAGAGTTGCTGTCCTCATAAGTCATATCTTTAAGTTCAGGAACTTCAGAAAGGTTGTCAGAAATCAGTAAATTCACAGCACAGGTTGTAGACAGAGAGGGCTGCCCGTTATCCTTCACTGAAATAACAAGGTTCTGCTTCATATTGTCAGATTCAGAAATGTCTCGTTGTGTTTTGATCTCTCCACTATGGAGACCAATGGAGAAAAGTCCCGGATCAGCAGATTTCAAGATCTGATAGGACAGCCATGCGTTCTGTCCAGAGTCAGCATCTACAGCGATCACCTTGGAGACCAGAGAGCCTGAGAGAGTCGCTTTAGGGACCATTTCAGTCATTAAAGACTTTCCATCTGGAACAGGGTATAATATCTGTGGAGAGTTATCATTCTCATCTGTTATGAAGACTTTCACAGTCACGTTACTGCTGAGCGGAGGAGAACCATTGTCTCTGGCAACAACTTTGACACTGAAGTTTCTGAACTGCTCATAGTCAAATGATCTTACAGCATGAATCACCCCTGTATCTCCATTAACAGACAAAAATGAGGACACTGGGACCCCATAGACTTCACCGGGTACCAGAGAGTACAGTACTGTCCCGTTCTGTCTCCAGTCTGGGTCATTTGCACTGACAGAACAAACAGAAGTTCCTGGTTTGTTATTTTCACTTACATAAGAACTGTATGTCTGCTGCTCAAATACAGGAGGATTGTCATTCACATCTGAGACAAATAAATGAATCGTCATGGATGTGGATAATGGTGGAGATCCTCCATCTGTGGCTGTGATGGTAATGTTGTAATCAGATTCTTTCTCTCGGTCTAGAGCTTTTGTAGTTACTAGAGAGAAATAGTTTTTAACAGATGGGTTCAGTCTGAAAGGAACATTTAGCTGAACAGAGCAACGAATCTGCCGGTTTTCTTCTGAGTCTTTGTCTTGAACATTAATGATCCCCACTTCAGTGCCTGGATCAGAGTTTTCAGGTATCGGGTTATTCAAAGATTTAAGGATGATTCTAGGTGGATTATCATTAACATCAGTTATATCAATGATAACTTTAGCAGTCGATGCCAATCCAGATGCATCATGAGCATGAATTCCCATTTCATAGTTTCTTTCACTTTCATAATCAATCTCTCCAGTAACTACAATTTGTCCTGTTGTTTTATCAATAGAAAATAATTTAGCAGTTTTATCTGACAATCTGCTGAATTCATACGTGACTTCCCCGTTTGGACCTTCATCAGCATCTGTGGCGCTCACTCTGATTATTTCTGTTCCTGAAGGGGTGTTTTCAGCCAGAGTGACCTTATAAACAGGCTGACTAAATACTGGGACATTATCATTGGCATCTAGAACAGTGATGTGTATGACAGCAGTGCCAGATCTCTGCGGTGAACCACCATCAGTGGCTGTGAGGATCATATCTATCTCCTTCTGCTGTTCACGATCCAGCTCCTTTTCCAACACGAGTTCAGCATATTTCCCTCCATCTGCAGTATCATGAACATTTAAAACAAAATGTTTGTTTCTCTCCAGTGAATAGCTATTGACCGCGTTATGTCCAATATCTGAGTCGTGAGCTTCATGCAAACGGAATCGTTGCCCTTTATCTGCTGATTCTCTCATTTCAAAATGAAAACGGTCACTTGGAAATTGTGGCGCATTGTCATTTATATCCTGAATTTGCAGAATAATTCGGTGCACTTCAAGAGGGTTTTCCAGGACGAGCTCATAACTGAGAATGCAGGACATTCGAGAACCACAAAGCTCTTCTCGGTCTATTGTCTCTGCCACGATTAAATCACCAGTATTCAAAGTAATATTACAATACCGTTTGCTGCTGTCCTCCGTGTCTATCCGAGCTTTACGAGCAGATAATTGTTTCACATCCATCCTGAGATCCTTGGCTATATTTCCAATCACATACTGGCGTTTCGTTTCTTCTGGAATATTGTAGCTCAGATCTGCACAGACGGTTTTCAGAGGAAACAGAAGGAGAGCCACGAAACACTTAAACAAAGGACCTGAAGAAAGTATGTATCCCATTTTTGAAGATTTGAAGTTGCACCTGCCCAACAGTAAATAATCGTTGAAGGATGATATTCTGATAATTATATCGGCGTCGACGGACTGTTACTCCATTTTGTGCGGCGTTTATTCTACCAGACAGAGCTCACACTGCATACATTAAGTGTGGGAGGAGAGACGCATCAGTCTGCACTCTTGGTGAATAGCGACACTGTGAGTATTTTTCTGTTCATTGCATCTTTCATGTATTTATTAAAAAGACAACAGTGAATAACCAAGTGAAGTCTGATCTTTGTCAACGGGTGTATTTGTAAAATAATAATATACATGCATCTATATATTTTAGAAAGGAACTAAAACTGTCACGCATTCGGAGATAAACAACAGACGGGCCTGACGCTGTCCATGTTTGTGATGCTGAAACCTGATGACCTTAATGAAACTGGACAATATATCACTTACGTAACTTTGAAATCATATTTAAAAAAACGCGTAAATCCTTTTGAAAAGAAAGGGAGGCTTATCATTTTGCTCGCCGCTTCCAACAAACTTAGAAGTATACTGTACTATGAGAATCATAGTGAAATGTTGAAACACATTTAGACCATCTACGGTTTTTTTTAAGTAAAGTAACGTTTTTAGAGTAGAACAATAACACAATATCGTAAAAAAAAAACATTTTTTTCTGGCAGAGATCAAATACACAACTTTACAAGCCAATGCCATAGACTTTTGCTTTTGTGTCCAAAATTGATGAATGCAGCGTTCAAGTACTGTGAAAGATGTGTAGGAAGTATATACATTTATGAGATCAGAAATTTGCGAGCTAAATAATCTTGACCATTTCAATTGATTTAATTATAGCGGTGGCAAAAGCATTTTTATATAAGATCATTTGAAATGCTGTAAAAGAAGAAAGATGGTAGTACTTATATGTAATACAGCGTGAGCTTTTAATACATTGCCACCCTAGTTCTTTAAATTGGAGCCCCCTTAATGAAGTAAGTGATATTATTAATAACATTTTAAAATGTATAATCAGCGGAGACACCACGAAATGCAAAAATAAAAGGACTCCAGAGGAATTAAGCCTCTCTTACCTCATCTTCAATTCCTGTAACATCTAGTGTTATCATGCTCGAGCCAAACTGAATATTGTCTTCATTTTTTAGAGTCCCTCGAAAAGGAAGCGTGTTTTCATTATACGATCTCACAAACTTGAAGTCACTTGTGCGCGAGCCTGTGGTTAGATACGCGTCATAATTGTAAGAGCTTCGGAGAGTTCCTGCTCCATCCACCTCTGCATAGTTGGGAGGCAGATAGGCGCTGGGAACAGCAACTGCTCCATCAAACAACAGTCTGGGCTTTCTCCTGTGACAAAACTTCACTGCCAAGATCAGTATGATGAACGTCAGGAAGAAGGTGCACACGGAAACTAAAGCAATGATCAAGTATGACGTTAATTTAGAGTTGTTGTCCTCATAAGTCATATCTTTGAGTTCTGGAACTTCAGAAAGGTTGTCAGAAATCAGTAAATTCACAGCACAGGTTGTAGACAGAGAGGGCTGCCCGTTATCCTTCACTGAAATAACAAGGTTCTGCTTCATATTGTCAGATTCAGAAATGTCTCGTTGTGTTTTGATCTCTCCACTATGGAGACCAATGGAGAAAAGTCCCGGATCAGTAGATTTCAAGATCTGATAGGACAGCCATGCGTTCTGTCCAGAGTCAGCATCTACAGCGATCACCTTGGAGACCAGAGAGCCTGAGAGAGTCGCTTTAGGGACCATTTCAGTCATTAAAGACTTTCCATCTGGAACAGGGTATAATATCTGTGGAGAGTTATCATTCTCATCTGTTATGAAGACTTTCACAGTCACGTTACTGCTGAGCGGAGGAGAACCATTGTCTCTGGCAACAACTTTGACACTGAAGTTTCTGAACTGCTCATAGTCAAATGATCTTACAGCATGAATCACCCCTGTATCTCCATTAACAGACAGAAATGAGGACACTGGGACCCCATAGACTTCACTGGGTACCAGAGAGTACAGTACTGTCCCGTTCTGTCTCCAGTCTGGGTCATTTGCACTAACAGAACAAACAGAAGTTCCTGGTTTGTTATTTTCACTTACATAAGAACTGTATGTCTGCTGCTCAAATACAGGAGGATTGTCATTCACATCTGAGACAATTAAATGAATTGTCATGGATGTGGATAATGGTGGAGATCCTCCATCTGTGGCTGTGATGGTAATGTTGTAGTCAGATTCTTTCTCTCGGTCTAGAGCTTTTGTAGTTACTAGAGAGAAATAGTTTTTAACAGATGGGTTCAGTCTGAAAGGAACATTTTGCTGAACAGAGCAACGAATCTGCCGGTTTTCTCCTGAGTCTTTGTCTTGAACATTAATGATTCCCACTTCAGTGCCTGGATCAGAGTTTTCAGGTATCGGGTTATTCAAAGATTTAAGGATGATTCTAGGTGGATTATCATTAACATCCGTTATATCAATGATAACTTTAGCAGTCGATGCCAATCCAGATGTATCTTTGGCTTGAATTCCCATTTCATACTTTTTGTCTTTTTCAAAATCAATTTCTCCAATCACAATAATTTGACCTATTGTCTTATCAATAGAAAATATTTTTGCAACTTTGTCTGAAATTCTGCTGAATTCATACGTCACTTCCCCGTTTGGACCTTCATCAGCATCTGTGGCGCTCACTCTGATTATTTCTGTTCCTGAAGGGGTGTTTTCAGCCAGAGTGACCTTATAAACAGGCTGACTAAATACTGGGACATTATCATTGGCATCTAGAACAGTGATGTGTATGACAGCAGTGCCAGATCTCTGCGGTGAACCACCATCAGTGGCTGTGAGGATCATATCTATCTCCTTCTGCTGTTCACGATCCAGCTCCTTTTCCAACACGAGTTCAGCATATTTCCCTCCATCTGCAGTATCATGAACATTTAAAACAAAATGCTCGTTTCTCTCCAGTGAATAGCTATTGACCGCGTTATGTCCAATATCTGAATCATGCGCTTCATCCAAACGAAATCGCTGCCCTTTATCTGCTGATTCTCTCATTTCAAAATTAATATGCTCATTTGAAAATCGTGGCGCATTGTCATTTATATCCTGAATTTTCAGAATTATACGGTGCACTTCAAGGGGGATTTCCAGGACGAGCTCATAACTGAGAATGCAGGGGATTTGAGATCCACAAAGCTCTTCTCGGTCTATTGTATCTGCAACGATCAAATCACCAGTATTCAGATTAATATCACAATACCGTTTGCTGCTGTCCTCCGTGTCTATCCGAGCTTTACGAGCAGATAATTGTTTCACATCCATTCTGAGATCCTTGGCTATATTTCCAATCACATACTGGCGCTTCGTTTCTTCCGGAATATTGTAGCTCAGATCTGCACAGGCGGGTTTCAGAAGAAACAGGAGAGCCACGAACCATGCAAAAAAAGGAACTGAAAATAACCTGTATTCCATTTTGTAAGATTTGATGTTGTACCTGCCCAAAAGTAAAAAGTATTTCACGGATGATATTCGAATAATTATATCGTCGTCGACGGACTGTTACTATTTTGTGCAGCGTTTATTCTACCAGACAGAGCTCACACTGCATACATTAAGTGTGGGAGGAGAGACGCATTAGTCTGCACTCTTGGTGAATAGCGACACTGTGAGTATGTGTCTGTTCATTGCATCTTTCATATATTTAATGAAATGACAACAGCGAATAACCAAGTGAAGTCTTATGTTTTCAACTCGTAATTTTGCAAAATAATAATTTACATGTATCTATATTGGAAAGGAACACAAAAATGCCTCGCGTTCAGAGATAAAGTCGCTGTCCACGCGTGTGGTTCTGAAACCTCATGACCTAAAAGACATTGGAAAAGAAAGCACTTACGTAACGTTGAAATCATAATATAAACTTGTAAATCCGTTTTTAAAGGAATATAGAGGCTAATCCTTTTATCCACCGCTTCAAACAAACTTAGCTCTTTAGTAAGATTTAACTTAGACGTAGATACTATCAGCATCAAAGTGTTTAACTTGTTTAAAGTGTTCAAACACTTAGACCATCTATGTTTTTTAGAATAAACTAAAGTTTTTAGAGAACAACAACAACAAAATATCCAACACGATCTTATAAAAGTGCGTATCTATGCCACGACTTTAATTTCTCGTTGGCTACCATTTATACGCAGATTTTTTTTTTTCTTTTTTTTTTTTGCATGCATATGTTACGCACAGTAAACCCCTTGGGTAGGATAAGGGGTGTGGAGTGCGTGCTTATTACACGCCATAAAGTGCGTATCATTTACACGCGAAAACAGCTACACGCAAAAACATATTTTTTTTTTTTTTGCGTATAAATGGCACGAGAAATTTAATTCGTGGTATAGATACCCAGTTTCATGAGACCGGGCTCAAATATCGTAACAAACTGTTAAATCTGGCAGAGATCAAATACACAACTTTACTATCCAATGTCTTTTTTTTTTCTAAACACTTTTGAAGACTGCTGTACTAGTAAAACAAGCAATATACAGAGAAATTCCTCAAAAATTATGATAAATGCAGCATCCAAGTACTGTTAAAGATGTGTAGGGAGGCATTTGTGAGATCCAAAACTATATAATATGGACCCTTTCAATTATTTAGCAGTGGCAAAAGCATTTGATAGATAAGATACTATGAAATTACTTTAGAAAATAGGTAACACTTTATTTCGATAGTCCACTTTAGACATTCTACTAACTAAAAGTAACTTTTCAACTACATGTCAACTGCTAACACTTTATTTTGTTGGTCCCCCCACAAACATTCAACTGACTATAAGTAACTTGGCGACTACAAGTTAACTTATTCTCCTAACCCGAACCCTAACACATAACCATAACCTAACAGTCTACAGACAGTCTACTATAATATACTAATATTCTAATGAGAGTTAGCTGACATGTAGTTGAAAGGTTACTTATAATTAGTAGAACGTCTAAAGTCACTATCGAAATAAAGTTTAACCAAAAAAGAAATTACTACCACCCAAGTACTTTCTTTAAACTGGAACCGCGTTAACACAATAGGGGATATTATTCATCCAAATAATCGAAGGAGACACCATGAAATGTAATATTAAAATATTAAAAATATTAAAAGAGAGTCCAGAGGAGCGAAGCCTCTCTTACCTCATCTTCAATTCCAGTAACATCTAGTGTTATCATGCTCGAGCCAAACTGAATGTTGTCTTCTTTTTTTAGAGTGCCACCAAAAGGAAGCGTGTTTTCATTATACGATCTCACAAACTTGAAGTCACTTGTGCGCGAGCCTGTGGTTAGATACGCGTCATAATTGTAAGAGCTTCGGAGAGTTCCTGCTCCATCCACCTCTGCATAGTTGGGAGGCAGATAGGCGCTGGGAACAGCAACTGCTCCATCAAACAACAGTCTGGGCTTTCTCCTGTGACAAAACTTCACTGCCAAGATCAGTATGATGAACGTCAGGAAGAAGGTGCACACGGAAACTAAAGCAATGATCAAGTATGACGTTAATTTAGAGTTGTTGTCCTCATAAGTCATATCTTTAAGTTCAGGAACTTCAGAAAGGTTGTCAGAAATCAGTAAATTCACAGCACAGGTTGTAGACAGAGAGGGCTGCCCGTTATCTTTCACTGAAATAACAAGGTTCTGCTTCATATTGTCAGATTCAGAAATGTCTCGTTGTGTTTTGATCTCTCCACTATGGAGACCAATGGAGAAAAGTCCCGGATCAGTAGATTTCAAGATCTGATAGGACAGCCATGCGTTCTGTCCAGAGTCAGCATCTACAGCGATCACCTTGGAGACCAGAGAGCCTGAGAGAGTCGCTTTAGGGACCATTTCAGTCATTAAAGACTTTCCATCTGGAACAGGGTATAATATCTGTGGAGAGTTATCATTCTCATCTGTTATGAAGACTTTCACAGTCACGTTACTGCTGAGCGGAGGAGAACCATTGTCTCTGGCAACAACTTTGACACTGAAGTTTCTGAACTGCTCATAGTCAAATGATCTTACAGCATGAATCACCCCTGTATCTCCATTAACAGACAGAAATGAGGACACTGGGACCCCATAGACTTCACTGGGTACCAGAGAGTACAGTACTGTCCCGTTCTGTCTCCAGTCTGGGTCATTTGCACTGACAGAACAAACAGAGGTGCCTGATTTGGTATTTTCACTTATATAAACAGCATAATTCTGTAACTCAAATGTAGGGGAGTTGTCGTTGATGTCTGAAACTTGTATGCTCAGAGTTATATTGGTGAATAAGGGGGGTGTACCTCCATCCTTTGCTGTTATTGTCACATTATAATTTTCGAATTGTTCTCGATCAAGCGAACTAGTTGTTGTGATAATGAAATAAGACTTGATGTACGGCTGTAGTTGAAATGGCAGACTCGTCGAAATGGAACAAGTAACCAGGCTGTTTTCACCTGAATCCTGGTCCTTTACGTTTATCACTGCGATCTCTGAACCAGGTGGGATGTTTTCTGGGATTTGGTTTTTTAGAGACTTTACAGATATAACCGGCGCGTTGTCATTGACATCATCTATTTCAATAACAACTTTACAGTGGCCTGTCTGACCTCCACCATCTTCCGCCTGCACTTCCATCTCGAACGAGGAGGCCTTCTCGTGGTCCAACTGTCCAGTAACAAATATTTCTCCAGAATTTTCGTCAATTGTAAACAATTTCTTTGTGTTGTCGGATAGGTGATTGATATAATAAGTTATTTGCCCATTTGCACCCTCATCCAAATCGGTTGCAGTAATTTTGATGACAGACGTTCCGAGTGCTGAATTTTCAGATAAACGAGTATTGTACAAAGGCTGCGAAAACACTGGTGCATTATCATTCATGTCTATCACGAGCACTTCAATAACAACAGTTCCAGATTTAGGAGGATTTCCCCCATCGACAGCTGACAAAATCAAGGAATGCTCTCCTTTTGCCTCTCTATCCAGGCTGTTTTTCAAAACAATGTCCACATGCCTGTCTTTATTTGATTGTGTATCTAGAACAAAATGTTTGTTTTGACTGAGAATATACGTCTGAACTGAATTCATTCCAACATCCAAATCCCGTGCGCGAGCTATTTGTAATTTGCTTCCGGCCATTGCCGCTTCGCTTATCTCAAGTTTAATTGAATCTTTGGGGAAAATAGGTGGGTTGTCATTGATGTCCTGGACCTCCAAAACAACGTTATGAAGCTCTAAAGGATTTTCAAGAATAAATTCAAAGTGCATGAGACAGGGGGAGGTTGTACTGCATAGCATCTCTCGGTCGATTCGTTCCGAAACAAAAAGATTTCCAGAATCTAGGTCTACATCACAGTACCTTCTCTCCCCTTGATAATCCAAACGGGCTTTGCGAAACTTCAAGCGATTAGAATCCAAATTAAGATCCTTACTTAGACTTCCAATTACATATTGTGTCTTTGTTTCCTCCGGCAAAGAATAACGAACATCAGCAGTGGTAACGCAGAAGAGAAGCGACGATATCCATAATCGCCATTTGGCACAACACAATTTAGACGTTTTCGCCATGTTTTCTTGTATGTAAGTAAAACGTTATTTCGAAATCTTCCTCACAAACAACTGATTTATGTCAAGGACAGCACTGCTATTTCGACAAATGACTGTTGTTAACAGAATAGAAAAATACCCGCACCAAATGGGAGTGTTCTTATGTCCAAACAAAAACCCAGAGTTAATCAACAGCGACACTGTGTGGTTCAGTTGAGTTTAGGTAAACAGCTTGTGAGGTTTGATTTATGGTGTGCAGACGCTTCATATTTACAGATATGATAATATTTTTACAGAGGTTTTTCTGATAATGTGGGTTTAAATTACATTCTTACATGGCATATCAAATATAACCATGAAACAGTATTATTGACCAATATGAAGTGCTTCCTTCAAAACCCTCAATACAAACAAAATATTTTAAACAAAATTGTATTTTTCTCACACTGCAGATAGGCTACTATTATGACATTAAAGTATTTAAAGGGTTAATATTTTAAATGCATACTCTAACTTTTGTGAGCATTTATACTTCTCATTTCTATATCGTATAGTGAACGGATATATGCCATTAACGGACACATGTGTTTTTCAGCACCACGGACAGCTACCCCATAGTCGCCAGACAAAACTGTTGGAAATGTGCTGTTATGTCCGCAGGATGAAACTGGATTTAAAAATGTATTCAGTACACAGCAATGGAATGTTAAACAAATATAGAATATTGCAAATTAGGGAAGACAATGCGCTACATTTTCTAACTGGTAAAATGCTGTTGAACTGCACACACCTGACGTACATTAAATGATCCGAGTCCAATGCCTCGCCTTTGTATTTTATGTGTACACCGAGCAAACAAGAAAAATAAGTCCGAATTTTGCTGAAGTATCATGATCAGAAAGATGACAGCTCCAAAGCACACACTATTTACCCTTCACCAAGTCTGCCCTATTGTATTTCAAAGTATTGCCGTTCCAGTATTCTAAAATATTCCCAGTTTAAGTTTTGGAATTCACATAAAATAATTTCCCAACCAAACATATAGCTTAATCCTATAGAAACAAATCAATAATCAAGGGCAGTTTGTTTCAGAAGAAGTTGTATTTTGTGCAGGTGAAACATTCAGGTCCATCTATTCTTAATAGCTGGAAAGTCTTAAAATAGAAAGCTCAGACAAGTTACCATATGGCCTGCCACTGTAACATAAGCTTATCTTTGGGAACCAGATTTATGACAAATATCCAACTGGTAACATTTTTGGGGTCAGCACTTCCGATGTTTAAGATAAAAATGCAATTTTTTTAGTAGAAGAACAAAATATTTAATATAGTATATTGCACAAAATGTTATTACTGACAATATAGATAGGTACAATCAAAACCACAGAAAAATCTTGAATACTTATGAAAGAAAACTTTATTTGTGATTTATAAACAAAACACATTACCATATTTCATAAAGTAATATAAAATAATAAACACCATTACACTGATGAGCAGGTGTACAAAAATTTTGTCCAACATATTTGCACCGTCAAAGTCAAAAGCGTAGTGCCACCTAGGCACTGGATGAATTTATATATAATTACTACACACAAGCAGAATACATAGACCCTTTTTATTATCTCTTTTATCATTTTTTGTCATTTTTGTATTTTTTTATTTTTTTCAGAAGGAAGAGGCTTATATAATAGGGATGTATGAACTTGTTCACAATACAGTGTTATTGATTTCAAAGCGTAGCACAAAACGAAGGATTAATCCTTTCAAGTTGCAAAAATCATAAGGTTGTAAAGAAAAGCAATTTAGACCATAACACTACAGCATTACATATATCTAGAATGTTTAAGTTAACGTTGATCGCCACAGAGCCGACATCGTTTCTGTGTCTTCTTTGTACACTCTATGAATGTATGTAATCAGTTTTATGTTTGTGTATGTCTGAGTGAATAATTTGATTTATGTCTACATACTTCAGCAGAGACGATACACATCTCCAATTCCATCGTAAATGAGAAAAAAATAATTATGAAAAACATATCTGTTCATTTATATCTATATATAAGTTTTGTTTTAATTGCGTTTAACATGCAAAACAGTCACTTGGTGATCTGACAGCACTGAACCACACCTGAAAGAGACTTGAGTGAGAGAGAGTGTGTGTGTGTGTGTGTGTGTGTGTGTGTGTGTGTGTGTGTGTGCGCGGTTTGTGATGATATGGTCTCATAGCAGCACAAACATCTCTCCTTTACAGAACAGTATCTTTACAGATTTAGAATGGAAAGAAAAGAGAGATGTGATCCCTCTAAAAACAACTGTCTGAATGTTTAAAAAAAATCCCATTATTTACAACAACAATGTCATGAAGCTATGTCTCACTATTGATTATATACAGTAGAAAAAAAATCTGTACTGTCTTTTCAGTCTAATCTCCACTCACCCTTTGCCCATTGCCCTATAAAGCACCGAAACACCATAGCTAATCATCTCCACAATAACCATGGCTGCATAGTCCATGTTGGTTCCACTGCTGTGAGAGCATAAACACTGGTGTGTATTGAATTTGTGTGTGCATGTAGGGGCCAGTACATGTGCTTATGTTTCCAGCAGAAGGAGTGACAATAATATTGCCAATTTCACAGGCTTGATTTTTCTGCTCTTTCTTGTCACACTGTACAATACGAGCCACCAGGGGGCAGTACTGACATTGGGGCCAGCACAGCACACCAAATAAAGGGAGGTTGGCAAAATGAGATATGCAAAAGTTACAAGCGGTAGGTGAGGGAAAGAAGCTGGACTAAGACATTAAGCCAGCAGGAAGTGGGATGACGTCTATCAAACATTCAAAACAGCAGCAAAGGAAGTAGGTGTGTTTGAAAAGAAGCAACAAGCATCCGTTCTACTATTTTACAGACTTTTGAGAGGCTGTTGTGCTTCAGTCCTGTTGTGGGTTTATCTGTACAGCGGGTGGAGAGCCTGTTCAGGGTGTGTTATGTATTATATAGCAAGAATCTCTTTAGCTGTATGCACGTAATTTGTCTGTGCATGATTTTGGACTATATAAGCTGAGATTTCAGCGTTAGTTTAGGAACGGGACAGAAGCTTTTTTTCTGAGTGTAAAGCAAGTGTCTTGGCTTTCGCTGCTACATTCCCATCTCTGCAGACGTTTACTTTAGATCTGCTCTAGAAATCAGACACTGGTCTTTCTGATAATTGCAGTTAGATTTGTGTCTTTTTTGTGTGTCTTTTACAAAGTTTTGTTTCCAGCAGATCAAGGCGTGAGACAGGGCCAGGGGAGGTTGTTTCTTCCCCATTTGAAGTTGAGGGATGAAGGCAGGGATGGAGTCAGAGAAAACTCTTGGTATTACAGGAGTTAATATCCAGTTTAACTGGACATTTGTTTGATCCTTTTAAAAGAGGAGAGGGACTTCCCTTGATGTGGTTGAAAATGTCATTAACAAGGTGCGAGCGGACTTGGTTTGCATTTTGCAGACTGGAGTGCTTTCTTGGACATTGCTGATACATTTTTGCACAATAGAGTTAGAAAAATAGCCAATCAGAGTCATGGAAATATGTTTACAGGGTTAATTTGTGATTTGCATGTTCACTTGAATTGGTAGGTATGGTATATAGTAGGATCTTTCTCTCTTTACATTTTCAGTATTTTTGGTTTTCTCTTTCTGTCAGCGTTTGCTACAAACACAAGTTGATCGCTGTAATATTGTAGTAAGACGTTCTTCGTTACTCTTCGCCATCATCTTTCCCTTTATCCTTCTTGTCCTTCTTTTCCTTCTTCTTCTTTTTCTTCTTCTTGGACTCCTCTTTCTTTCCGAAGGTGATGAACTCGCCCTTCTCATCAACAGCACCTGGGTCCTGGCGGATGGAGATGATGGCAGGGGAGCCGGGAATAATGAAGGCTTCAGGAGGAATCTCTCCCGGCTTCAGGGCTTGTGGAGGACCGTAGCCGGGGCCCGCGCCGTAGCGGAAGCTCCAGCTGTTACTGTTGATTCCAGCTCCAACAGGAGGGGACAGCTGTCCCTCTCCCTCCCCATCTGAGTGAGACAAATTACAAGGATTAGATTTTATCATCATCAAAATCAGGTTCATAACAAAAACAATTCAATGACCCAATTACTAATTACTATTATCTAACACCTAACTCCTAGTTTCTCTAGGGATACTGCACATGTAATTCAAGCCTTATTAGTAACTTTTCACTGAAGAAATCCGCTAAATTTCTAGTTGTATTTTTTTAGTATATATATATATATACACTCACCGGCCACTTTATTAGGTACACCTGTCCAACTGCTCGTTAACACTTAATTTCTAAGCAGCCAATCACATGGCGGCAACTCAGTGCATTTAGGCATGTAGACATGGTCAAGACAATCTCCTGCAGTTCAAACCGAGCATCAGTATGGGGAAGAAAGGTGATTTGAGTGACTTTGAACGTGGCATGATTGTTGGTGCCAGAAGGGCTGGTCTGAGTATTTCAGAAACTGCTAATCTACTGGGATTTTCACGCACAACCATCTCTAGGGTTTACAGAGAATGGTCCGAAAAAGAAAAAACATCCAGTGAGCGGCAGTTCTGTGGGCGGAAATGCCTGGTTGATGCCAGAGGTCAGAGGAGAATGGCCAGACTGGTTCGAGCTGATAGAAGGGCAACAGTGACTCAAATAACCACCCGTTACAACCAAGGTGGGCAGAAGAGCATCTCTGAACGCACAGTACGTCGAACTTTGAGGCAGATGGGCTACAGCAGCAGAAGACCACACCGGGTACCACTCCTTTCAGCTAAGAACAGGAAACTGAGGCTACAATTTGCACAAGCTCATCGAAATTGGACAATAGAAGATTGGAAAAACGTTGCCTGGTCTGATGAGTCTCGATTTCTGCTGCGACATTCGGATGGTAGGGTCAGAATTTGGCGTCTACAACATGAAAGCATGGATCCATCCTGCCTTGTATCAACGGTTCAGGCTGGTGGTGGTGGTGTCATGGTGTGGGGAATATTTTCTTGGCACTCTTTGGGCCCCTTGGTACCAATTGAGCATCATTGCAACGCCACAGTCTACCTGAGTATTGTTGCTGACCATGTCCATCCCTTTATGACCACAATGTACCCAACTTCTGATGGCTACTTTCAGCAGGATAATGCGCCATGTCATAAAGCTGGAATCATCTCAGACTGGTTTCTTGAACATGACAATGAGTTCGCTGTACTCAAATGGCCTCCACAGTCACCAGATCTCAATCCAATAGAGCATCTTTGGGATGTGGTGGAACGGGAGATTCACATCATGGATGTGCAGCCGACAAATCTGCGGCAACTGTGTGATGCCATCATGTCAATATGGACCAAACTCCCTGAGGAATGCTTCCAGCACCTTGTTGAATCTATGCCATGAAGAATTGAGGCAGTTCTGAAGGCAAAAGGGGGTCCAACCCGTTACTAGCATGGGGTACCTAATAAAGTGGCCGGTGAGTGTATATATATATATATATATGGGGAGACAGAAATGTCAGGGTGATGTAATTGTCTTGATATCACAACAAACAAACCAACAAAAATTGTCATTGAAAGAATACAATTCTTGAAATGAAAACCTTAAGAAGTTTGGCGTAATGAAATTAAAAAAGGTTGCATAAAGTAACTGTGATTAAATTTTTTAAAATAATTTCCGCAATTAACTCAGCTTACGCTTTGACAGCCCTTAAAAACAGCTTAATTTCTTATTAATTTTAAATTTTTTTGTCATGTTGTGCAACCAACAAAGCGGGAAACCATGCTGGGGAAAAAAGGAAATGATGTCATAGAGAGACCCTGTTTACTGTCAGTCTGTAAATAAATAAATAAATAAAATGTTATTACTTTTTACTTGATGGTTACACCGCATGGGAATCATTTCTGAAAGCACTATTGTTTTTAAACCTATATAAAACAAACATAAAACACAAAGAGAATACTTCTAATAACTTAGTATTAATATAGATTATATATATTTTTTCTTTCTGGAGACGAATGGCAAAAACAATATGCATCAAATTTTCTTTGCTTTATTTAACACTGATCTAAACCACACACACACACACACACACACACACACACACACACACACACACACACACACACACACACAGCATCACTCTTGAGTGCACTTTCATACAATGTTCATGTTTGAAAGTGTACTACCCCAACAGGGACAGAGAGCTGAGTACAGAGTGAGAGACTTATGTACTACTTTCCCTACAGAAGCAGGGCTCTTTGCCACACCAGTTACTCTATGACCTACTTTCATTTCTGTGTTTTATTTAGATCTCACCATGGCCCTGAAATGCAAATCTGTTTGTTTTTTGATCTGTACGTTTATGACAGTACCGCACGGCTTATTTCAATAAATGCAAAACCTAGCAGGGATTATCCATTTTGATATTCTTTCCTCAGCTTAAATGAATCTGCATGGGTGGATTGTGCATCTATGTGTGCGTGCAACAACTTACTAGACTAAATTAGGAATCCTTCTCGCGCTCAGTTTCAGGCACGTCTAAATTTAGAAACTTCAAATACAGCCATTCATTTGCAAACTGCTCCTTTTTATCTATGGCTACTGATCCAATTTGTGTAAATGTTCAAAATCTTGACCATGCTGAAAATATACCACCTCTGCATAAATATAGAACACTCATGACACGCAGATGGTGCAGCGAAGAGTCAATGAGAGAACGTTCACATGCACACTGTATGCCGCCCCCTGGGCTTGACGGATCACATTTGGCTGAGAAGGTCAGAAATTGTGGTTTAGAGTGGTAGCATTTACTTGCAGAGTGGTCAGATCTCTAGTGAGAGAGTAACTCATGTGTTCATGTGTTAGTCACACCTCACTCCATCTCCCTGTGGCTTTCATTATGGCAGTAATATCAGTCCATGTGTGTGTCTGCTTGTTAAGTTTCATGTCAGAGCAGGTCAACTGAGCAGACTAGTTCTCGTTCCTCATGAGAGCAAAGAGAAGATCAGCATATGAGCTTTAAGCAACAGTTTAAAACAAACTTTCATTGCATTTCTCTCATTGGTGTAAAGGTCAATGACAAATAAGTGTTCCTGATTTGAAGAAAAAAAAAAGTTTAAAAACACATTTGCCCAGGTTTTAGAAATGTATTCATTTTGTTTTCAAATGTTTTTGAAAAGACCTTTCAATTTGATGACTGTAATGTAAACATAAAAGTAATAAAAAGTAAAGTTATTTTAAATAAAATGCCTTTTATTCTGCAAACATTTTTGAACTATTAATAAGCAGCGAATCAATTTTCTTTTTTTTAATTCTAATTAATATTTAATAAATTATTTTGCCAAATTACTTCAGGGTTTCTTTTCAAGAATTGTATTTATTTAATAGCTTTTATTATTATTATTATTATTATTATTATTGGCTGTCCATTATAATTGGCTATCTGGCACTCTAAATTTATGCAAAATTATTTTTATTCCAGAAATGAAAAACATTATTTTTATAGATTGTGGTTTTTCAAACTGTCAGTAACAACTGCCCCAGATTAGGCTGTTCTTGTCACAAACCACGGGTGAATCAAGACGAAGGCAGGCAAAGATACAAATAGCCAATTCAGTTTGGGAACTAAAATACACAGATAATGACAAAGACAACAGGTGACGGTGATGATGATGATGATGAGGGTGATGAGGAGCAGGTGCAGGTGATGATGACAGAGGATTCTGGGAAGTGTAGTGAAGACACAGACGATGAAGAAGGTGGTGAATGTGACAGTCCTTATGAGGGGTAATTTTTTTGTGGAAAATATCAATAATATGTTGACACACGCAAGTGTCTGACCATTTATAAAGCCACAATATCAACCACAATATCAACTTCGACAACACACTGCTTAATAACTTTTTTCCCCTAATATAGTAGGATAGTAGAACCATATATATTTATATATGCGGATATATATCATCCGACACTGAATGGATTAATGGCTGATGAAAATTCAGATTACAGAAATTAATTCCATTTTAAATTATATTAAAATAGAAAACTGTTATTTTAAATTGTAATAATATTTCACAATATTACAGTTTTTTCAGTATTTTTTTTATCAAATAAATCCAGGCTTGATGAGCAAAAGAGATTTCTTTCAAAAACATATTTTTTTTTAATGTTTAACATGTAAGAGCAGCCAGATAAATGTGTGCATGTAAACACAAATATATGATCTAATATGCATTCATGTGTTGTATGTGCTTTCCTACATTCTAAAAAATAATGTTTGCATCAATTTTTGTAGTTATCTTTGAATGAATTTATCTTGAACCAGCAAGCTACATTGAGTTAGAGGAACTTAATAATTTGTATAAACACACATTTTTAAGTCGCTTCAACTTTCAGAGTTGTAACCCTGGGACCAATTAATCTTATCTATTTCAGTTCAAATCAATACCTATCATAGCACATGCTAACATAACTTATTTAACATGTATATTTAATGAACAAGCAAGGTATTACTTGTCACTGGCAAAGTAAGTCGTATTGTAAGTCATTGCTTATAGAGTCAATGTGTTTAACTTTATGTATCTACTCTTCAGCTCAATGGTAACCACAAAAACTTTTACACATTACACAAACTCTTTTAAATTTCAAACATAGCAGCATTTAACACTAACAGGTCTTTCTCTTCACAAAAAACAAATAAATTAACACTCAATTTCAACATTTATTCTCCTTATCCAGTCCTATGCAAAGCATGCTGGGAACTAGAAATCCAATGTCTAATTTCCTAAGTAACTACAACCTAATATAAAAAAACAATTAACGCAGGAATTTGAGTTTAAATTAAAGACAATATTAAGTTGATGTAATGATCAACATTATTATATGAACAGAACTCTACAAAATAATTTTTGCAACCTAAAAGGTTTAATTAAAACAATAAATAAGAATTGTTTTTATCTTGCAACCATACATTTATTTACGTTGTGGTAACAAGTCCCCTGAATTACATTTAGAGTGTATAATATTTCGGCCTCTCTTTTTCTCTACCTTCCACTCCTCTCCCCTTCCACACCTTGCTCGTTCTTCCATTTTGAGTATGTCTGGTTGCCATAGAAACCTCCTCCCCCATCCCCGCTCGCCCACTCCCAGCTGCTCCTGCTGCAGTATCTAAGATTCATTGTTGTTGCCTGGCAACAAGTCACACAGTGTTTCCTAGCAACAGGACCACCGGAGGGGTCTGCCAATCCTGAACCTCTGTGCATCTCCAATCCCCACATCCCCCCTTCTCTTTCAGCATCTCTCTCATTCAATCATTTCTTTCCTTCCTCTATTACTCGTCGTCTCTCTGCATCCCACATGCTTTATCTTTTAAATGACTCTCGGTCAGCAACCTCATATATCTTAAATCAAATTAATCTGTGTCTTATTTTCCTGCTTGGCCTCTTTTCTGTTCCTCCTGTTCCCATGACCTCAACTGTGTTATAATTCACAAGCAGTAAACCAGCCCTTACACAACACACCTGCACTGGTTCAGTAACACAACATTAGCCTGCTTTTAATCACAACACCTAATTGTAAATGGACAACTAGACTGAGTTTCATAAGTCTATCAGATTTACAGTTTATAGTTCATACTTCAAAGCTCTCTGCAGCCTGCTAGTAAAGAATCAATATATTTCTCTTTCTCCTCTCCTCCTTTCTCTTTCTCTCTCGAGTCGAGTGTGACTCTCTCGATCTGTCCCACTTACTCTATCCATTTCTTCCCACTGTCTGCTGTCATTCCAGTCCGGCTCTGCTCTATCAGCCTGTCAATATCTCCAATCCCCCCCCACCCCAGGAGACCAGCCACTCTTCCTTCATTCCTCTAATGGCACATTAGATTGATCATCCTCTGTCTATCTTATCTTTGAGGAGAAGCATATCTCAGTAATGCAAATTCAATAACAGGCTTCATGCATCACAATATTTAGAAACTTTGGTACTGAACTTCAGTAGAGTAGATGAAAGATGCCATCCAAGGCACATCATGCTCTTACTCAAATTAAACACATTTGGTTTATTGTGTCAACTAATTATTATGTTGCCTAATTATGTGTTAGGCATTTGAGGGACACAGCACTAAATTACAAAAGAAATCCTGTCAGAGGAGGACTTGCCTTGATGCATCAGTATTTGTTAAAAGGAACCTATTTTACTTTTTTTCAATGTCTTGATTTTGTTTTTGGGGTCTACTAGAATGTTTTCATGACTGAATGTCCAAAAAACACCTCGTTTTTCACACATTATACATGATTGCAACACCTCTCTTCCCAGTCCGTCAGTAACGCTCTGTTTACTTCCTGTCTCTATGGAGCTCCTCCTTCTGAAAAGCACAGTGGACCATCATTTGATTGGTCATTTGGACCAGTTTGTTGTGATTTGGTCTACCTTTCGAGTGTGTTTCGGAAATGTCACGCCCGTTACCATAACTGCGAGTTTTAATACTACTAAAGCAACGCAATCAGGCCTTACCCCTTTTTTTGTGAATGCCTTGAGCGGGAATTACTTTAATGAGGAATAACGTGATGTGATCGTTCCCGGAAGAAAACTCAATACTACAATCGAGGCATTTCAGGGACTAAACAGTGGTGCTTACTGGAATAGAGAATAACTCTCTTTGAAGTGGACTTTGTGCTTTGTAAATTTGCTCACCTTTCACACTCAAACAGCAACACTACACACTAAAGAAAGTAAAAAATATGTAAAAAAGCATAATAGGAACACTTTAATAAAATTACCTTTGGAATGAGTAAATAAAAAATATGAAAGTATGTGTATATATATATAAAAATAAGAGAATGACGCACCACTGAACCACAGCAAGTAATTGTCTGGATTGCTAGTTACAGGAAGTCTGAAAAATGCAATGCTAAAGCTCCCGCCAGACTTGCAGACTTGTTCCCTGTCATTTTAGATTTTGTGAACACTATTGCAATAGAGAGCGACAATGGAAAGAACACTTGGTACAAGGATTGGAGATCTTTTAGGCCATGCAAGACAGTAAAACAGCAGAAACAAAGCTGACATTTTTGGATGAATGAGTCTAACCTGCTTTAAACAGGTTGTTTTAAACATGCATGAATCCATGTCAGTTTGAATAAGCTTCAATTTGGGTCAAAAGTTTTGGCCGGCCCTGATTAATTTCTAAGATTCATTACAAGAAATACAGAATTGCCATATGCATTAGGCATATTCGTTTAAACAGATGTAATAGGTTGATAAACATGATAATTTAGCTAGAGAGAAAATTACCAGATTAGCAAGAGCGTGAATTTTTGCGAGAAGATGATTGAGTCGTCGGTTTCGGATGATTAATATTTAATTACACTCAGTTAGCAACGCAGACATCTTTAAGATGTGACCTCACCTGCTGCGCTGGAGACCGTGGGCCAGTTCTGGACCAGCATGCCTTGTGCTCCCTGCATCACAGCTGAAGCCTCCTCCATATGCACAGAGCTGAAAACACAACCATGTCATTAGTTTTGAAATTTCAAATATCCAGTAACTCTTTGGACTGCTGTTAAAAAAGGCAGAGAAAATCCTCAGTAAAACGGATGTAAATATATTTCACATTAAAATGCTTCGCTTTTGGCCTGTGAAAGTAGATAGGATGTGCAACGGGGACAGATGTGTTGGTGTGTATTTTTGATTTGCGTGAGCTTTGGTCTGAAGGTGCGTGTGATGGTGAAAGTGCATGTGACAGTGTGTGCTAGACTATCTGTGATCTAATGTGTCTGTGCGTGAGGTGATGTGTGTGTGTGGTATGCGAGTTGTCTTGGGTGGTTGTCATGATGCTTTAACTCCTTCAGACATGTTGACTCGAAAGCACATTGGCAGAGTGTCTAAATATATAGGCCTGCATGATACACAGAAATACACAATCCCCTGGTTTCTCAGACAAGGTTTCAGTTTAAGGTTTAAACTGTTTTAACTGAACACATATCTTCAAATATGTCAATGCCATTGTTTTGTCTCAAGATGCTCACCAGTAATGTTTTTTATTATTATTATTATTTCTAAAGCATGTTTATAAAAGCGAGTTAAATGTTCTAATAATTAAGGCCTAATCCTGGCTTATTCTAAGCCCTGTCTGTGAAACCAGATCATGATACAAAAATGACCTCTTAATAAGATTTACTTGAGTCACAAACATTGCATAAGATATTATGTTTGTATCATGAATATAACAGTAAATTGTGTAATATTATTATGTAATTATATTTAAAAATTTAATTTATTCCTGTGATGTCAAAGCTGAATTTTCAGCATCATTACTCCAGTCTTCAGTGTCACATGATCATTCAGAAATCTGCTTCTCAATAAACATTTTCTTATTATTATCAATTTTGAAAACAGTTGTGCTGCTTAATATTTGTGTGGAAATATTATAAATGTCACTGTCACTTTTCATCAATCTAATGCATATTGCTGAATAAGTAAATTGAAGTAAATTTTTTTAAAGAAAAAATCTTTTGAACAGAAAGTATACAATATTTAGTTTTGGCATATACTGAACTGGCATATTTTTCATTTGTTTTTAACATGTTTATGTTTACACGTAAAACAAGTGACAAAATCTGCCAGAGATTTTAAAAGACAAAATAAGCACGTATTAAAGAAATATTAATCTTAATTAAGGGCGTAACGATACCCTCATGTCACGATTCGATACATATAACGATACGGAACTCATGATACGATATTATTGCGATACTCCAAGACATATGCTAAAAGGTTAACAAAAAATGTACTGGTGATTAAAATGCTAAATTTGGTATTGCATTGTGGGTGTAAACGAATATTTGGTGCTTGTAACCCAATGCACAGTACAATGGTGACACACGAATAAAAATAGTGATGATTCTGAAGCTGAAAATACAGAATTATTTTAGACAAATTGGCTTGCACTCTGTCACTGACTAGATATATTTAAAATAAAAAAATGTATAGGCCACTTTTTAATGGTAACATAAGCCATTTGGCATTACTAGGACAAATGTTCTCCCAATGCATTATTATGTATTATATTCAACATTATATATAGTAGTTTAATGTAGTACTATACAACTCTGAAAACTTTTTTTTTATTTTGGGTGAACTATACACAATATTGTCACTATGCACGATACATATTGTTGTATTTTTGTATTGCAATATATTGTAACACGATAAATTGTTTCACTCCTAGTCTTAATATATTATGAAGTGTTGTTACAAATAAATATATCAATGTATAATAAATGTATGGAACAGGAAAAATTTACAAATATAAATGTTATTTTGCAGTGTGATGAAGAAATACTGGATTGCATAGAAAATGTATTACATTTTCAACATCTCCCTTCCCTCACAAGGGCCCATTTCATAATCTGATTTCCCCTAATACATTGTTGGGTTTCTTTACCATCTTTATCTTCCCTCCATTCCTCTCTTCATTTCTCATTCTCGGTCTGTCAGCAGGCCATGCATAACATAAGCCTGGGAACTTGTGGTCGACAGCTGAAGAAGTACGATGTACTTAAAATTTCAACAGATACCGCGATGCATCCTAGAGTTACATTGTGCATTACATTAAAGGGACTTCTCATTGCCTATATACACTTTCCAGCGATGGCCTTTTGCCTTTAGCACGGCTCTGTATGTTTGTCACCATGGAAACCACGATCAGACAAGCACCCATAAAGAGCAGATCTGTGAATATTGCCACAGCACTCCTATACATCCATTATGAATATACAGACATGAGGATCAGAAAGGATGTGGGTATAGCAGGGCATCTGCAATGCAGCACAGGGTGTGCCCAGCCGCTACAGCTTCCATAACTCTGATCCAGTGTGTGTGTGTGTGTGTTACCATGATGGATCTTTCTAATTCCCTTAAAGCTGAAATGCACCCTGTGCCTTGAGGCAGAGTGAATCAGTAACTTTTCTAGCCTAAGGAGAGGCTTGTCGATTAAGGGGTGTGGATTTAAAGCCACTGGAGAGGAAGTTTGGATACTGGAGCTGTTCGGAATAAGTCTAAATGAAGAGAAAGCATGACAGAGAGTTCCAAGTCTGGAATTAACCGTCGTAATTATTGGCTCATTCAGGGTCATAGGGAAGTTATGAATAAATAATGTATACGTATCTACAATAATAATAATAATAATAATAATTTGACATTTCCATATTCATATTTGTCACGGTGTGGTTCAGGCAGAGGAACGAGGAGTCCGGAATATCGGTAAAGATAACGTTTAATATATATATATAACACAGGTAGAAAGTCAGGAACACGGGCGCCACACGGGCTAACAACAAACATTGACCGACAAAGACTGAATGAACCAAGGGAACTAAATACACGGAGGAATCAGACATAACAAGGTGAAAACAGGTGACACTGATGATGATAACGAGGGACAGGCTGGTAAGTGAGGGAGTGAGTTCAGGTGTGGAGACAAGGAGGATTCTGGGGAGTGTAGTGAAGACGAAGACAGACAGGTGCAGACGAAGACTGTGACAGAACGCCCCCCTCAACAAGGCGCGACCTCGCGCCGTAGAACATCAAAGGGGTGGGGGGGCGGGCGCCCTGAAGGCTGGCCAGGGCGTGACCAAACTAGGAGGGGAAGCCTCCAGGGCGGAGCAGGACGTGCAGGCGGCCAGGGCGGAGCAGGACGTGCCGGCGGCCAGGGCGGAGCAGGACGTGCCGGCGGCCAGGGCGGAGCAGGACGTGCAGGCGGCCAGGGCGGAGCAGGACGTGAAGGCGGCCGGGGCGGAGAGACCCCCTCGGGCGGCCACGGCGGAGAGGACCCTTCGGGCGGCCACGGCGGTGAGGACCCTTCGGGCGGCCACGGCGGTGAGGACCCTTCGGGTGGCCATGGCGGAGAGACCCCCTCGGGTGGCCATGGCGGAGAGACCCCCTCGGGTGGCCATGGCGGTGAAGACCCTTCGGGTGGCCATGGCGGAGAGACCCCCTCGGGTGGCCATGGCGGAGAGACCCCCTCGGGTGGCCATGGCGGTGAAGACCCTTCGGGTGGCCATGGCGGAGAGACCCCCTCGGGTGGCCATGGCGATGACCTATGGCCCCCCCCCAAAAAATTCTTGGGGAGAGTGACTGGATGAGGGACAGGCTCTGGGACCGGCTGGGCAGACGGGACGTGAACAGTCTCTGGCTGGGCAGACGGGACGTGAACAGTCTCTGGCTGGGCAGACGGGACGTGAACAGTCTCTGGCTGGGCTAGCGGTGAAGGCCCGGCTAAGCTGGACGGAACCAGCGGTGAAGGCTCTGGAGGGCTGGACGGGACCAGCGAAGAAGGCTCTGAAGGGCTGGACGGGACCAGCGGGGAAGGCTCTGGCTCGGCAGGCGTGACGCGAAGCACTGCAGGCATGCAGGGAAGCTCAGGCTCGGCAGGGCTGCAGGGAAGCTCAGGCTCGGCAGGGCTGCAGGGAAGCTCAGGCTCGGCAGGGCTGCAGGGAAGCTCAGGCTCGGCAGGGCTGCAGGGAAGCTCAGGCTCGGCAGGGCTGCAGGGAAGCTCAGGCTCGGCAGGGCTGCAGGGAAGCTCAGGCTCGGCAGGGCTGCAGGGAAGCTCAGGCTCGGCAGGGCTGCAGGGAAGCTCAGGCTCGGCAGGGCTGCAGGGAAGCTCAGGCTCGGCAGGGCTGCAGGGAAGCTCAGGCTCGGCAGGGCTGCAAGGAACGTGAAGCTCAGGCTCGGCAGGGCTGCAAGGAACGTGAAGCTCAGGCTCGGCAGGGCTGCAAGGAACGTGAAGCTCAGGCTCGGCAGGGCTGCAAGGAACGTGAAGCTCTGGCTGGACGTGGCTGACGTGAAGCTCTGGCAGGACGTGGCTGACGTGAAGCTCTGGCTGGACGTGGCTGACGTGAAGCTCTGGCTGGACGTGGCTGACGTGAAGCTCTGGCTGGACGTGGCTGACGTGAAGCTCTGGCTGGACGTGGCTGACGTGAAGCTCTGGCTGGACGTGGCTGACGTGAAGCCCTGGCTGGACGTGGCTGACGTGAAGCTCTGGCTGGACGGTCTCTGGCTGGACGGTCTCTGGCTGGACGGTCTCCGGCTGGACGGTCTCCGGCTGGACGGTCTCCGGCTGGACGGTCTCCGGCTGGACGGTCTCCGGCTGGACGGTCTCCGGCTGGACGGTCTCTGGCTGGACGGTCTCTGGCGGAGAAGGCTCTGTGCTGGACGGATCTGTGCTGGGCGGGACCAGCGGTGAAGGCTTTGTGCTGGACGGGACCAGCGGTGAAGGCTTTGTGCTGGACGGGACCAGCGGTGAAGGCTTTGTGCTGGACGGGACCAGCGGTGAAGGCTTTGTGCTGGACGGGACCAGCGGTGATGGCTCTGTGCTGGACGGGACCAGCGGTGATGGCTCTGTGCTGGACGGGACCAGCGGTGAAGGCTCTGTGCTGGACGGGACCAGCGGTGAAGGCTCTGTGCTGGACGGGGCCAGCGGTGAAGGCTCTGTGCTGGACGGGACCAGCGGTGAAGGCTCTGTGCTGGACGGGGCCAGCGGTGAAGGCTCTGTGCTGGACGGGACCAGCGGTGAAGGCTCTGTGCTGGACGGGACCAGCGGTGAAGGTTCTGTGCTGGACGGGACCAGCGGTGAAGGCTCTGTGCTGGACGGGACCAGCGGTGAAGGCTCTGTGCTGGACGGGACCAGCGGTGAGGGCTCTGTGCTGGACGGCTCTGTGCTGGACGGGACCAGCGGTGAGGGCTCTGTGCTGGACGGGACCAGCGGTGAAGGCTCTGTGCTGGACGGGACCAGCGGTGAAGGCTCTGTGCTGGACGGGACCAGCGGTGAAGGCTCTGTGCTGGACGGGACCAGCGGTGAAGGCTCTGTGCTGGACGGGACCAGCGGTGAAGGCTCTGTGCTGGACGGGACCAGCGGTGAAGGCTCTGTGCTGGACGGGACCAGCGGTGAAGGCTTTGTGCTGGACGGGACCTGCGGTGAGGGCTCTGTGCTGGACGGGACCAGCGGTGAAGAAGTCTCTGGGTGGACGGTCACTGGTGCGGGCTGGACGGTCTCTGGAGCGGGCTGGACGGGGCTGGACGGAACCAGCGATGAGGAAGGCTCGGGTGGTGGAGTGGGGCTGGTGCCGTCATCGATGGTGAAGGGAGATCCGCAGGACACCAGCACCCACTCCACATAAGCTGCGAAGCTCACCTGGGGAGCCTTCCCAGACAACAGCTCTCTGGTGGCGGTGTTGAGCCCAGCATAGAGGAAGCTGCAGAGGCTGTCGTCCGGGAAGGTCGTGGCGGGAACGAGGCGGAGGAAATCCGCCAGATGATCCTCCAAGGGACGATCTTCTTGCTCTAAGCAGAGCAATTGGACTGCAACGAAGGAATCCATACCTTGGGGTCGGTCAATCTGTCACGGTGTGGTTCAGGCAGAGGAACGAGGAGTCCGGAATATCGGTAAAGATAACGTTTAATATATATATATAACACAGGTAGAAAGTCAGGAACACGGGCGCCACACGGGCTAACAACAAACATTGACCGACAAAGACTGAATGAACCAAGGGAACTAAATACACGGAGGAATCAGACATAACAAGGTGAAAACAGGTGACACTGATGATGATAACGAGGGACAGGCTGGTAAGTGAGGGAGTGAGTTCAGGTGTGGAGACAAGGAGGATTCTGGGGAGTGTAGTGAAGACGAAGACAGACAGGTGCAGACGAAGACTGTGACAATATTCTATGTTATTTCATGCATGGCTGGACTTTTTTTTTTTTTTATCTTTTGAGATCAATTTATTTAAGCATTTAATATTCCATGATCTATAAATTCCATGATTTATAAATATTAAAAATTTATTGTTTTCAATTTCCAAAAATTATTATTTTAATTTTTTCTAGGTTTTGTGTTACTATATCCAATTTACTTATCAAGCATGATAAAACAAAAGAATAAAGACAACATTTTGTCAAATTAATCATTTTAGCAGTCATTTAGACAACACATTTAACACTTAAAGGGCCCTATTTTAACGATCTGAAACGCAAGTGTCAAAGCGCAAAGCGCAAGTAACTTTGTGGGCGGATCCCGGTGCTGTTGCTATTTTACCGGCGGGATAAATGCCTCTTGCGCCTGGCGCAAATCTAAAAGGGGTTGGTCTGAAGTAGCTTCATTATTCATAGGTGTGGTTTGGGCGTAACGTGAAATAAACCAATCAGAGCGTCATATCACATCCCCTTTAAGAGCATGATGAACGAGGTGCGCTTGTTCCATGGCGCAATACTATTATAACGGCGCATTTACCAGCGCGCTTCAGAATCGGTTCACAGCCGAGGAGATCGATGTTCTCGTCAGGGCCGTAAAAAAAAGAGAAGTGACATTGGGGATGGGACAAACCCACACAAATTAGCTTCGATTATACATTCATATAATAATTTGGGTAAATATGTAAGCTTTATGCATATTTTCCCCATCGTCATGGACACAACAATGATTTCCCTCGTGTTTTAATATTTTTACTTATAAAATGTATCATTTGCAAAAAAAAAAATGCATCTGTGTAGATGAGAGAATCATCTACAGTGTATGCGCGTTGTTCACACTCTGTATTATGACCAAGCATGTGCGCTTAAAATAGCATCTGAATGTACGCTCAATGCGCCAGTGACTTTAGACTAGGTTTTTTCTGGTCAGTGGCGCAATTGTTTTCTGGAACTGCAAAATAGCACGAGGGAAAGTTTGCGCCGGAACACGCCTCCTCTTTGCGCTGAACCGCCCCGGGGAGCGCAAGTGTATTTCTTAGTTAACCGACGTGTGTCTGTGGAGGGAAAAGTCCGCTTTGCGCGGGTGCAAAATAGGAATGATACAAAGTACAAATGATACGGTGTACAAAGTCATTTGCGCCGGGTGCAAGATAGGGCCCAAAATGTTTATTTGCCACTTTGTCTCACATAGCATTCACATATCACAGATAACTGATAACACTGAAATTAAACTATGTAACTGTATTGAATTTGAAGTGAAGTGAATGTGATTTAATAAAAGAAAATACAACAAACAAAATAAAATCACACTGGTACAGCGGCATCTGTACTGTTAGGCCTTCTACATGTAAGCTTTAAAATACAATCTTTTTTTAGCTAACATTAGCTAGCTAGAATATGTCACCAGCTAGCTATAGTTACAGTTTTTCTCCGTCGCTTTGGTGCATTTCTCACATCACTATTTACATTTGCACAACAGTTAGTTCAACCTCCACAACATTTAGTCATTTGTGCACATCATAGTTGCAGTTTCTCATTCCTTCCAACAAATTGCAAATACTTTTGGACATGCATCAATTGCATCATGTCATGTCAGTCAAAATTAACTATACTTGTGAATTCTGAATAGTCATTCCATATAAAACGAATAGTCCTCATTTCATTGCTTGAGTCATCACATATAGAAATGTTGAACTTGTCAAAATCTGTCAAGCAAATTTTACAGATTTTTGTATCTTTTTTTATTTTATGAAAATGTCTCCTAAATTGAAAAAATTTTCTCAGGTGAACTTATGTGGCCAGACAGAGAGTTTACAGAGTAAACTGTCATTATGAAAACATGACAAAGCCATTTGACTATCTTGTTCATAAACAATGGTTTCAGGACTCTTCATCTTGATGACACTGACACTTTCATTGACATGAATACTTGCTTTTGAGGAGTGAGTTATCCATTTTGAGCAAGTGACACGCTTTTGCAGGTTATCAACTAGGTTTTGCAGTTTGTACTAATTGTTTTGAGAACTGCATTAACTGTTGTACAAATGTAAATAGTGATGTGAGAAATGCACCAAAGCGACGAAGAAAAATTGTAATAGAATGGTAGGGTTAGGGTTAGAATATGTTGACATGTAGTTGCAAAGTTACTTATAGTCATGTAATGAGAGTTAGTTGACATGTAGTTGCAAAGTTACAATCAACAGAATATTCAAAAGGGACCATCAAAATAAAGTGTTACCAAAAAAAAACATATATTTTAAAGATTCAGCAAAGAAATACTCAGCCATCACTGAAATAACATAGGAAATGAATATGGGTCTTTTTAGACCCATGTATGTAAAAAAAATGTAGAAATACAAAAACTGTGTTTGTTTATAAAGTAAGAAAGGAAACAAAAACCTAATGATTTGTGGAAATCAAAAACAAGATATTTAATGAATACCTGGAATAACAAATGATAAAATAGATATATTTTAAAGATTCAGCAAAAAAACACTCAGCCATGCATGAAATAACATAGGAAATGAATACGGGTCTTTTTAGACCCATGTTGCGCATTAGAAGGGTTGCGATACAAAAACGATTTTTATTCGAAAAGTAAGAAATTAAAAATTTCAATTAGGATTTTTAATGATCTAAAACAAGTTAATTGAGGAATACCTGGAATGCTGAATGATAAAATTAATTTCTTGCAAAGATATAGAAAATTAAAACTCAGTCGGGTCTTTTTAGACCCATGTTGTGCATCAAAGGGTTAAACATCCTCTCCTGAAATTAAGCTACAAGTAATGGTTTATATAGAAATAATGAATGTAATTAAAGATATGCAATATACATAACTGTTTAAAGGTGGGGTATGTGATTCTCTTTTTTGTCCATTTTTTCAAAATCACTTGAAATCCTACTCCTAACCCACTTACAGCCACTGAGTTGGAAGCACTGAAGTGAAAATTAAGCAATTTAATAATCTGTGGAACGGGCAGGACTCGAAGAACTCCAGCCAATCATTTCCAAAACCACCAATAATCATTGCACAGTAAGTTCGTCAATCAAACGGTCGTACCATACCCCCCTCCCCCTCGCGTGCGTGGCCCCTTCGCAGGAATACTCAAAGATTGGGACCCAGTCACAGTAAGTGCAAGTCGCCCCGGTACAGAGAAAGAGTTAACGTCTCTTAGTTCATAAGTTTGTAATTTCTTATGTACTGTATTTTAAATCATGCGCCTTCGGGCATTTGTGGAACTAGTAACTACAACTACAAAGTTTTCGCTCGTGCATGATTGGGCGTCCATGTTCTTCAAATGGGTGGAGGTGAAGGTAGGACCATTTGAGTTTTTGATTTTCAAATGAAAATTTTGAATTTTCAAAATCTGCCGGCCGTTTTGCAAATCCCATTTAAAAGTTTGGGGTTGGTAAGACTGTTTTTAATTTTTTTGAAAGAAGATTGTGATGCTCATCAAGACTGCATTTATTTGACTAAAATACTGTAAAAACAGTATCATTGTGAAATAATATTACAATTTTAAAATAACAGTTTTCTATTTTTAAAATATTTAATTTATTCCTGTGATGGCAAAGCTGAATTTTCAGTATCATTACTCCAGTCTTCAGTGTCACATGATCCTTCAGAAATCATTCTAATATGCTGATCTGCTGCTCAAGAAATATGTATTTATTATTATCAATGTTGAAAACATTTTGGAATTATTGTGATTTTATTTTTTATTTTTTCATGATTATTTGATGAATAGAAACAGCAGTCATTTGGAATTTGTATTTTTTTTATTTGTGTAAATGTAAATGTCAAGTCACCTTTAAATAATTTATTGCATCCTCACTGAATAAAAGTATTAATTTATTTTAAAAAGTACATGCTTATTTCTCCTATTCTTATATTTGGGCTACATTACCTTCACTTTCATCTAATGCTTACTTTATCTTTAAAAACACTATTAATTAAATACTGTAATATGTACCTATAATAATCTTAAGCAAATCTCAAATTGAATATTCCCTTTTCACTCATTATAGTTGTATAGTTGTCATACCTAAATTCACAAAATTTGCATAACATATATATTTTTTTTTTTATTCTTAGTGCTTCATTAATAATTTATTTAGACAAAACAGTAAGGGATTAATATCTACTTTTTTTTCGGTAATCAACAATAACATGTTTATCAACCAGAATGTTTATGTTGGTGCATGTCTAAATGTAATTTATTAGTATTTAATGTTGTACAATATTTATATTGTGCTTAAAGTGGCTCACATTGGAGGCGTCGAAGCACCCATTGCAAATCCATTTTTCCTTTGTATCCAAAATAGCGTGAACGCTAGAGTATGTCAGAAATAGATTGGGGCAACAGTTTCTGGTTGGGAATTTGTTGTCATGTTGTGTTGCACTGCATCCAGTGTAGACAGCATCACTGATTATAATGGCTTTGCGTTTGTCGCATCGCACCGCTCGCCTCTGGTGCAGACACGGTGTCATCTATTTTTTTTCCCCTGTGTGTAATGTCTCCTGTGCCCCTTTTTGCACCAGCCTTCAGTCACAGACAAGCACATAAAACACACACAGACTAAACCATCCCTGGAGATGAGCCCACAGGGTAGCACAACATTATCACATAAAACAGACAGCCCTTCACCCTTTGGAAACTGTATATGTGTGGTGATAGAGGAGGGGGCCTGGTTGTCTCGCAGATGTAAGTGTGTGTGTGGGTATGTGCGAAGAGTTAGGGAGAGAATAAACATTTCGCATTTTAGAGATGACTCATTTTGTCAGTATTTGTGCATTGAAATGCTTCCCCTGAGATTTGAATTGCCTGCTTATCGGGCGTGGGTAAGCTCACACAATCAGCTCATCTGCTAGCTTGTCCTTTATGCTTGGTTGTGAAGGACTGTGCATCTGCTGTGGAGAATGCTGATGACCTACATACTCAAGATCAGACTGCAGAGCTACTATGCAAGGGAAAGGCCCTTAGCAAACGGTTCAAAGCTTGTGTTTGTGCGTGATAAAGGCAGACAGAGCACAGTTGGTCCACAGAGGAAGAGGCAAGAGGTCAGGAAGAAGTCAGAGAGCTCCTGGTGGTCATGATTCTGGTGGCTCCATATAGCCATCAGCAAGCATCAGCACTGACAATCTTTTTTTGTTTTACTAATATGCTCCCTGTCCTCTGTAATTCTTCATTTCATCTTCTTTTGTTAAGCTCTCATCACAGCCTATTCTCACGTAAATACGTGTCTATATCACGTAGTGTGTTTATCGTGTTATTTATACGCGAAAATGAGTTTTTACGTGCATGTGATACGCAGTTTTCGCGTGCATTTGATACGCACTTTTTTGCGTGTAATACACACGCACCCAACACCACTAATTCTACCCAAACGTATAATACATACGTACCCCACACCACTCCTAAACCTACCCTTAACAACCCATGAGTATCATATGCACGTAAAAACTCATTTTCGCGTATAAATAACACGATAATCACACTACGTGATATAGACACGTATTTAGTGTGATCGGGTTGCTCATCAACTTAAACGGACACAAACTATTTTGGCTATAATTCGGTTGTAGAAGGAAATCTAAGATTACGTTTACACGACAACAATGTGATAAAAACGAAAAAGTTTTCCTTCTAATTTTCCTTACGAAGTTTTGCACACAGATGACAACGTGTCAAAACGTTCCCCATTCACATGGATCCGGAAAGATGACTAAAATCGCTGCATTATGGTGCCAGGCCAGTAGTTAGTAATGTCACTTTGCAAATAAACACTACGGGCCCTATCTTGCACCCGGCGCAAATGACTTTGTTCACTGACGCATGTATCATTCCTATTTTGCACCCGCGCAAAGCGGACTTTTCCCTCCACAGACGCATGTCGGCAAACTAGAGAATGAACTTACGCTCCCTGGGCGGTTCAGCGAAAAAAAGGAGGCGTGTTCCGGCGCAAACAATCCCTGGTGCTATTTTGCAGTTCCAGAAAACAATTGCGCCACTGACCAGAAAAAACCTAGTCTAAAGTCAGTGGCGCGCTGAGCGTACATTCAGATGCTATTTTAAGCGTGCGTGCTTGGTCATAATACAGAGTGTGAACAACGCGCACACACTGTAGATGATTCTCTCATCTACACAGATGCATTTTCCTTTTTACAAATGATACATTATTATAAGGAAAAATATTAAAACACGAGGGAAATCATTGTTGTCAAGTCAAGTCAAGTATATTTATATAGCGCTTTTCACAATACAGATTGTATCAAAGCAGCTTCACAGTATCAATATGTTGTGTCCATGACGATCGGATAGGCATAGGCATAAATAGGCATAAAGCTTACATATTTACCCAAATTATTATATGCATGTATAACCGAAGCTAATTTGGGTGGGTTTGTCCCGTCTCCAATGTCACTTCTCTTTCTTTTACGGCCCTGACGTGAACATCGATCTCCTCGGCTGTGAACCGATTCTGAAGCGCTCCTGGTAAATGCGCCGTTATAATAGTATTGCGCCATGGAACAAGCGCACCTCGTTCATCATGCTCTTAAAGGGAATGTGATATGACGCTCTGATTGGTTTATTTCACGTTACGCCCAAACCACACCTATGAATAATGAAGCTACTTCAGACCAACCCCTTTTTAAACTTGCGTCGGGCGCAAGAGTCATTTATCCCGCCGGTAAAATAGCAACAGCGCCCAAGACCCGCCCACAAAGTTACTTGCGCTTCGCGCTTGATACTTGTGTTTCAGATCGTTAAAATAGGGCCCTACGTGTCTATAGACTGAACACATAATACATATAGGGGGGTAAAAGTAAGGTTAAATAAGGTTATTACAAAAAGGTAAACATTTGTTGGGCATTAGGTTTTATGTACTGACAATAAACAATACTTTTTCAACATTTATTAAGCTTGGTTAATGTTGCCTTCTGCATTTTAGAAATTTTGCATTGGCAAATAACTTACAAAAATAAGTTGAAGTTGAAGTACAAAATTAGTAAAACAGAAATGACAAAAGCATAACAACTTTATGTTTTTGCCATTTTATCAAAAAAATTATATTTCTAGCTTTAATTTAAACTAACTTAAAAATGAAAATTTAAAATATAAAAAAGCTCATTCAAAATATAAATACTATAATAGTATTTAAAGAATATTAAAACAACACTGCTATGAATTACCATTAGTTATTACAAGTATTACAAGTGAATTCGGTTCAAATGTATTTTACGGTGACGTGGATACATTGTAGTTAGGCTACTCAAATAAGTAATATTAATTGACTACATGTACTTACTATATACAGTTAGGGTTTGGTTTAGGGTTAGTTACTTGTAATTATGGATCATTTACTGCATTAAAACTACATCACCTTCAACTAAATTTTTACCATTAAATTAAAAAATAAAACATTAATCTAGATTATTAAATGCTGTGAAAATTGTTTTCATTGTTAGTTCATGGTACCCAAAGCATTAATTACTGTTATAAATCTAACCTTGCTTTAAAGTATTATCAGTATTTTTCCAGCTCTTAAGGTTTAATGAAAAATTCAACAGATGTTTTGTGTAATATTTTGAGGATGCTTTTTAGCTTCGGCTCTCTCTTCAATTAGATTAAGTTCAAACAAGATGGTTTCCTGCATAATGACATTGAGGGTTAGAATTTGATTATTGTGGGTCAGGAAATGATGAAATTACAATTGGGCATGATTCACAGTGCTTTTACACTTTTACTCAGTTACCAAAACGTGGTTTAATGGTCTTTTCTCATAAATTGAGAAAATAGTTAATACTAGTACAGAATAATTATTTAGCTACAGAGAATGGGGTGCGTTCCATTTAGAGAGGACTTTACTCTTTCAGGACATTATTAACAGCAAAAGTGCTTACCTCTGCACTCCTGCCCTCAGCGACGCAGAGTAACGCCAGTCAGCATTTGGCCCTTTGGGCTGGAGAAGGAGAGAAAGAGAGAGATAGAGGGAAAAAAGGGGTGGAAGGACAGAAAAGGGTTAGATACATTCTCATCAATAAATCATGGTGCTCTGTGTGTGTGTTTCTGCCTTGCATTTTAATATGAACCACAGCTAAAGGAGACCAGGAGTACAGGGACGATTATTGGCACTACGCCATGGCCCATGACTCACTTGTATAATCTTGTGAGTGTGGAAAGAGTGCTTCATAATAAAGCATATGAAGGACACTTGACATTCACCCAATAACATACACATTGTAGGGATGCACGATATTGGTTAATGGCCAATATTAGTGATTTTCAACTTGTCGATATTGGATATTTCATTTTGCAATGCATGATCATTTTTTGCATTTAGAGAGTCTTTGCCATCATCTAGAGCTCATTCAAAATGAATATTTAATAATTTAGTAACACTGTTAAAATTAATCTTGAATGAATATCTGTCTTTCATATGTCGAATTGTTAGGATGTTATGCCTAAATTCACTTTACATCTTTTTTTTATGTTAATTTTGTGCACAAAATATTATAGAATTTAAATATCGGACAGAACACTGACATATTTATTTGGCATCAGCCAAAAAAATTATATTGTGCATCCCTAGCCATTACCACACATTTTTAAATGACCCCACAACTTCTGCTCAAAACCAAGGCCCTACATTTATTTTTCTTTCTCCCAACATCCATCCCATTCCCCGTGGTACAGGAATGATATCATCCTGGGATACCAGCTGACCCCATGTAATATGATACTAGAGCATTTTCTACCCTCAACAAGAGCAATTCAATCTGAGCACTGGTCAGAAGATGACAATTTACATTGTAAGCAAATACAAAGCCTCAAACACAAGATGGTCATCTGTTTATCCAGCAATCTACAGTAAATTAATGAATTGGACTTACACAGAGGGAGAGCACAACCACGTAGTTGCCATTTATATTTGCCCTAGTAAAATCCTGAAAAAAAAATCTGGGTTGTAGAATATGCAATGGGATGAGGCATTAGAGAATGGCCCAGATAATTTGAGTAAATAACATTCTTTAATCAGGTGAATTCAGAGGAGGGGGGGGAGTGTGTGCAAAGAGACTCTGCCTCGCTCTCACAATGTAATTTGCAGGGCTTGAGAATCAAAGGCTGGGGGTTAATTTCATTGCCTGCTCTCTTATCTCGGACAGACGGCCTCTGCTCCTAAATCCTCTGCAGTGTCAAATGAGCTGCAGTGCCTGTGCTGCCTCTCACCAACACATGTGAGAGGATCTGATGCTGTCAAGAGCATCGCTCTCTATAAACTCTAGCTATTCTTGTGCTGCAGACATTTTTAGACACATTTTTTTTTGTCTTCCTTTATATCTTTTTTTAAACCATCTGCAACATCCCCTCCCATGAGCCAGAGATCAAGGCCACACAGCCTTTGGATCATGTTCTGGCTAATTAAAACACATTTCACAAATCCATGGCTGACAGAGTGAACATGAATTCATGCCAATTACACTGACAAAAACACATCAATTGAACATCTATGACAGCAAATGCATTTTACAGGGATAAAATGCAGTTTATCTGCATAAACTGTAAGGGTGTTTATGTTTGGTTTGCCAAATTGTGACTTTCGTGATTGTGATTTTTCTCTCAAAAGTCTCTATTTATTACTTCAGTGTAATTTAGTATATACAAAATAATGTTGAAATCCAAACACAATCTTGGAGTAAAGACACAGTGACATGACCTGGAGTGGCAATGGGAGGAAGGAAATAATCCTGAAAATGTGATGACATCCTCAAACATGGGAGCAAATTCCTGAATCATCATAAATGCAGTGTGCTACTCTAGAAAGTCTTGATGTTTGACACTAATGCAGGGTGAAGCAAAGCACTGTGAAGCTGCACTAGATAACCATACAGTACAACAGGAGATGACAAGGTCAAAAGCTTCTGACACATGGACACAGAGCTTCATTGCAGCTCCTGGTTGGACTAAATTGCTTTTTTCACTAACATATTAGACATACTGGAAAGCAGAGTTGGGTACTGAGCTAACGTTTAGTTCCCTGCATGATGCATCACATATGATTATATTTTATTTAAACAGATCTTCTTATTAGCTCCTTATGCATATATATATATATACACATTAAATACATTTTGTTACTGTAAAATTTAATTTTTTACAGATATATACTTTGTGATAAAACACACCTGCATTGCTGCATCTGGCATACTAAGCCTGCGAACAAATCCACTCCCTCCTGTAAAAAAGCGCTCGGAGCCCCAGGTGCCACTGATGGGTCGGCCTGTGTTGTAGAACATGAAGGTGTCACTTCCCGACGTGGCAGTCAGACAGGTCTTGTAGCAATAGGTCTTGGTCAGAGAGCCATTACCCCGGACTTCAATATAATGAGGTTCAACCTTGAGGTCTCGTCGGAGCACCACGTTGTTATTTGGTTGAGCACCACCACCACCACCGCCGCCTCCTCCTCCTCCACCGCCCCCTCCCGAGCCACCTTCTGCTTGGGCCTTCTGGGACACGCAGCATGGCGAACAGGATCCGGGCTGGGTGCAGTACGCATGGCAGCGCACGATGGCCAGCACAACAACCGTCACCAAAAACACAAAAGTGGTGGCGCTCAAGGCCACGATGAGGTATAGTGTCACTTTAGAAAACAAAAGAGCACTGTGAGGGCGGATGATTCGTTTGGGGTCAGGCATGACTTTGGGTGGCACCTCCATGACAGCGACGTTAATCGTAGCGGTGGATGACAGAGGTGGTTCGCCATGGTCCCTTACTAGTACGGTTAGACCAAAAGAGGTGGAGTTGTCTTCAAGGACGCGCCTCGTTGTACGAATTTCTCCTGTGTGTTCATGCACTTTAAAAAGATCCAGATCGCTGGCCTGGTCCAGCAGATAGATGACCCACGCGTTCTGTCCTGCATCTGCATCATAGGCCACCACTTTTGAGATCAATGTACCTGGCTCTGCATTTTTCAGCACCGTCTCTGTTGAGCGCGTCCCGTTGGCTGGGGGATTCACAATCTCAGGCGGGTGGTCGTTTTGATCCATAATGTAGATGTAGACTGTGGCTACACGACTGAGTGGTGGGATACCACCATCCTGAGCTTTAACCTGGAAGTGAAACTCCCGTAATGACTCATAGTCAAAGGAGCGAAGGGCATAGGCAACACCAGTGTCCGCTTTAACCGACACATAGGAGGTGACCAGGATCCCGTGATTGTTGTCGTTTAGGACCGTGTAGGTGATGCGAGCGTTTTCATTGACATCTGAGTCCTGAGCCTTGATGGTGCAGAGCGAGGCTCCAGGTGCATTATTCTCCATGACATACACAGTGTAGGAGGTCTGGTCAAAGCGTGGAGGGTTGTCGTTCACATCAGCGACATCCACCTGAATGGTCTTCTGAGACGAAAGTGGAGGGTTGCCGCCATCTGTAGCGCTGAGGGTGACATTATAGGCTGCTGTGTTCTCACGGTCAAGAAAGGCTGAGGTTACCAAGGTATAGTAATTTCTAAATGACTTGATTTTGAAAGGAAGACCAGATGGAATTTCAAGGGTGACCTGTTTGTTAGGACCAGAGTCCCGGTCTGTCACGCTGATCAGGGCCACCACGGTGTCTGCACGGGCATCTTCACGCACTGGACTTGACAAAGATGAGAGCACAATCTCTGGAACATTGTCATTGACATCTACAACCTCCACCACCACTTTGCAATGGGCTGCCACTGGAGCTGGGCCTTTGTCCATGGCCTGTATGTACATTTCATACGAATTGGTGTCCTCATAGTCCACATTGCTCTTGACTCTGATTTCTCCAGTGTTGGTGTCCATGTTGAACATCTGCCTGACTCTATCTGGGGTGTAAGTGCTGAATGAATAAAGCACCTCCCCATTTGTTCCTTCATCTTGGTCTGTGGCATTCAATTTGATAACCAAAGTGTCTTTGGGCGAATTTTCAAGCAATTTGACTTTATATACTGAGCTGTCAAAAACGGGATTGTTGTCATTCGAATCTAAGACGCGAACGTTAATTTTTGCTGTACCTGTTCGTGCTGGTGTGCCACCGTCGGTCGCTGTCAGGATTAACTGATGGTAAGGGGCGAGCTCGCGATCCAATGGCTTTTTGAGAACGAGCTCGATGTGCTTAGTATTCAATGAAGGCTTGTTGGAATCGAGAGCAAAATGCTCGTTTGGGCTGAGCCGGTACAATCGAACCGAATTGGTTCCAATGTCCGGATCTTGCGCGTGTTCGATCGGAAAACGAGAACCCGGCAAAGCTGATTCTGTGATTTCCAATTGATACTCGTCTCTGGGGAACTGCGGCGTATTATCATTCACGTCTGTAATCTCCACCTCGACATTATGGTCTTCAGATGGGTTTTCAAGAAGAACCTCAAGATTCAAAACACACGCGGTGCTCGAGTCACACAATGTCTCTCTGTCAATTCTCTCGTTTACCAATAATTTTCCATTCTTATGGTCCACGTACCTTCTGCCGCTGTCAGAGGTTACCTTAATCTTTCGGGTGGAGAGCTTTCTAATATCCAAACCCAAATCCTGTGCAATATCACCTACAATCGTTCCACTATCCGATTCCTCTGGCACGGAATATCGTATTTGTCCGAGAGCAAGGCCACAAAATAATAAAAATAGCAAAAAAGAAAGAGGCACTTTTTTGTCCAGGCAATCACATATCCCTGGAACAGCCATCGCAAGATCATAGGATCCGCAGACGGATTAAAAACAGCACTCCGCCTTGTCAGTTTGCAATATCTTGCCTCCCACTTCAGCATTAAAGGTTTTTCATTTATGTGCACAATGGTCTAATTGTCAATTCCATTCTAGAAGCGCACGGATACTTCTCAGATGCGTCCATGTTTCCTTTGTCCGCGCTTATCCTTTTTTTTCCCTCTGCGCGCCGCTGACGGGTGTGTTTCCTTGCCACTGGTGCTGCATATTTTGCCGTGCGCGCTCTCTCTCTCGCTCTCTCTCTTTCTCCCTCCGCTTCAAGCCACCCCTCCCATTCTACTCCTTTTCCTCCTCTTCCTCGTGGCTCAGTTCGATGGTGTTGGTGCGGCACACCGGGGGAGGGGCTGCCTACTCAAATATAATGCATTCTGATATTCGAGACCTTGCAAGAAAATATAACAGCTTGATGGAAGCCGCCATAAAGCAAAATATAGCCTATGCATTGCCATCAAATTAGCCTATCATGTTTATGTTCATTTGAAGGGGAAAAAAAGCTACACGTACTTGGAAAATATTAATATCGTTTCCTTAACTAGGACAGTGTGTTCATCACTTTAAGGGAGTCGGATGAGGAAAAACACTCCAAATGAAATGCGTTCGAGGTGGTTTTCTGTAAGAGATTGGATTCTGTTGCTGTGAGTTCTACTTAATATGAGTGGCCGTGATACTTTCCCTACACTGTAATAAAAAAATATAATAAATAAAAAAGGAAAAATTGTGTAAGTGGTTAAAATCTAAAGCAGCAGTAAAAAGCTAAAATAAAAAACAGCTGGGTACCTAGCCAAATGGAACAAAATATATTTAAATGATACAAAAAGTTTTTTTACACGGTAAAAATGGGTAAATGTACATATAAAATGCATTTATACGGTTAAATATTGCAACAAAGTACAAAGTAGGCTATCAGTTAAAGTAGCTAGTGGTAATCAAATATACTTTTAACAGATACTTTTTACTTTGCCATTTTTACAATATATAAATAAAAATGTAGATATGGTAAATTTACCCTATTTTTACCGTGTTAATAATCCTTAGGTTAATGTCAAATAAATAGCCTGACAATCTCGCGCACTGTCGAATGACAGGCTGCGACTTCTCAAACATGATCATCGTTGTCAGCGCTGCAAAGAACGGCAAACCAAATCATTATAACCAAGCGGCTCAATTCTTTCACAAAAATGTTGCTAATATTTCGAGAAAATACAAAATACCTTTATTCTATATTGATCACACAATTTCTATATCCATCATAAAAAGCTATAATTATCATTGCCCCCGAATGCGTTTTTTCCGTCTCCCTCTCCCCGTCTGTGGCTTTGACTTCAGACAGACCAGGTCATTCGGGCGTGCGCGCCTGGGGCGCGATCTCTGTGCATCCGTCAAAATGCGCCACAGTGAGGGAGCGTGTCACTCTGAAACCGATGACATAAACTTAAGCCAGGGCAGACTGTCAACGTAAACCCGTCGCATTAGGGTCGCCTCATGTCATCACCAAATAAAGCAATAGAAAACAATCTGCATTCAGATGAGAATTAATTTAATTTTGAAATAAATTAATAATCAAATACTTTATTTGTATCAGATTACTATTGTTGTTTTAACGTTAGATATTTTGTGTAATATATTTAAATAATAAAATGGCCCAAATATGTCAAAGTTCACAACAATTTTAACTGTAGCCATACTTTTGTTTCAGTATGGGGTCACTGGAACACAGAACAGCAGGTGGTAATCACATGTCTTTTTTTGTTCTCTGTCAGTATTAGATGAAACAACAGGATGAATAGGCTGTATGTGTATATGTGAAACACTAGGCAGTGTTTATGCATTGTTTTCATAATGTGATTGTTTTGATCTTTTTGGAAGGTACTGTGAGTGATACCACATGTTTGGCAGCACAAAACGCTCTGTAAGCCACTGGGTCAGATACCCACATGTCTACTTTTGTTCTGACTTTCATATATCTACAATCCAGATTTAGTTTCTGACCCAACCTGCTGTCTCTCCTGAACACACACACACCATGCACATACATGTTTATTGACATTTAATTGCCAATAAAGATTACCCAGACATATTTACAAACCGATTACAGCAATTTTTATTGTATTATAAAACTAAAACATTTAATTTTGCACATGCGTGAAACTTCATTGCAGAGACTAAAAAACTGCAAGTATCATTGCTTTCACTTCCTCCCCTTCCATCTCTTCTTTCCTCCCTATTCCTCTTTGTCCTCTTTCTCAGTGTATTGCTATTGGGTTCGCTAAAGAGATATTTTTTTGAAAATTTTGTATATGGTGAAAGCAGTCTAATATCAAAAATCAAGTCTTTTAACAATGGAATTGGCTGCTTTGGTCCATGTTCTTCTATATCTATTAATTCTAGGTCTCTGCCAGGAAATGTAAAGGCTCAACCAGGCCTCATCCTGCATGCAGTACTTTCACTGTCAGTGTGCAATAACAAGACTGCCTTGACATTTGCAGAAGTGAGTTGTAGCCTTGGGGAACTGAGTGTGTTAAGTTGTGAATGATAGAGAAAAAGGGAAGAGTATAATACTGCCAATTGACATCCCCAAAAACAAGGCTCCTATTTAAGAATAACAGTCAAATTCTCAAACATTGCTACACTAAGTGTCTATTTGTGATAGGCTAATCACACTAGGGAGCATCAGACTAATTGCACTAGGGAGACTGATTAAGATGTAAATGGCTCCTAAGAAAACAGGATGAATTCTTTTTTTTTTTTTTTTTAAATAAGTGAAATACAGAATCAAATTTTCTTCCTTTCTATCCTTAATTCATAATATTTAGCTGGCTATAATGTATAAAGAGAATTGAGAAAATAAACGGATAAAAAAAAAAAAAAAATCTTATGTCACCTAGATATAGATATATATATAAAAAGCTAGACTGCTGTCATTTGTGGTTACAAAGACAACCTAAACAGTTGAAAATTGAAAGATAGTACAGTGCGTTGAGCATTGACTTGTGAACTTTGACCTTTGGCATGGCAGAGACCCATTCACAAGTGGTCCTCCTCCCCTGACCCTACTTACATAAGTGTGCCACATTTTAAAAGAGATGCACCCATCTGAGAGACACCGCACAGACAGCCTGCACCAACAGTGCCCTCAGCAAGGGCATCCAGAGTCACACCACTCACCGCAGTGTGCACTAAAAAAAAAACTCTCTTCCTCCTGTCCTCTCCATCTCTCTTTCCCACTCTCTTTGCATGCATGTCATCTTCTCTCATTCTTTCTCTCTACTCTGCCAGTTGTGGCCTATATTTGGTGTTGATGATGTAGGTCATAGAACCGAATGGTAAAATTAGAGTCGTGTATTTCCTTGCACTACTGAATGGTAGATGTATTGGCTATGAACCAACTCCCAGAATGAACAACATAGTCTGATGTTTTCACTGGCCCAGTGTCTTGGAATTGCTCATTTTTAGCATAATTTAACTCCCGCAGATTTTGTGTACACACCCAAAGTGCGCGCACATAAAGACAAATATATTAGCTACATATATGGTCCGTGCATCAGGCCTAAAGTGACAGCAGCCTAATATACTGGCTGCGAAATTTTGAGATAATGTTTAAAATATCAATATGGCAGTTTTTCCCGGTATCAATGTCAAAATTGAGGCCAGTCAAATTGCTGAGTGGCTAGAAACTTTGGAAAAGCTGTCTGGTGTTAAAAAAGTTAATTAGCCTGATTATACATGTCTTAACTGTCACATTGCTGATTTTCTTTCTTTTTTTAAATTATACTGACCCCACACTGGTAGTGGGTCTTTAATGCAAGTCTGTTTTTCTTACTGCACTTGTAGATTTTTCAGCTTATATATTTTACATTTTAAGAATAAACAGATGAAAAACCAGTAAAACAATCTGCTGTAGAGTGAGACAAAATACACTTAAGAATCTTGTAAATTGTAAAGTAAATGAATCTTGTTTCATTTTAGATATTTTATTGAAAAACAAGTAAGATAAAAACTTTTCTTTTGCAGTGCCCTGTTTTGTTAATGATAGACAACCTTCTTTGTTACTGTTTGTTTGCTTAATCTGTGCTGCAAAAGACAATTGCAAAACTCCAAGATATTAGTTCCTGAAATTATTTCATGACACCGAGAATATATGTGAGAAGACAGAGAGAGGGGAAAAAAATTAAAAGGACTGCACGTCCTCAAAGAAATGAGAGGCAAAACATTATTGGAGCAGAAGGCATGTTGTGCGTAACACAAAGTTACAGTAAAAAAGTTGAGAGAAAGAGAGGGTATCTGAAAGGATTGGGCACAGTGTGGATGCTTGAAAAGGATGGTGTAAGACCCCTACTGGCTGAGGTTGGAAATAAACATTTTATAAGGATCCCACACAGCTCTGGAAGCCATCACCAACTCTGCAACCAACAGAGGGCACTAGCAAGCCATTCAGAGTCTCTCTCTCTCTCTCTCTCTCTCTCTCTCTCCCCCCCCACCCTCTCTCTCTGCATTCTGTTCAGCTTGACTCATTCTGCCACCTGCAGCCCTCTGCAGAGATGACCCACCCATCCTCTCACTGATACACTGCAGGGAATCATCGACTGTTCTTTCTACTGCCAGACCCAGCAACCCGAGAGAGGCAACTGAACAGAATAGATATGCAAACTAGCATAAGCAAATAAATGATGACATAAACCAATAATATATGTTATTGCACTATAAGTGCCCCTAAAACGCTTTGCTGAATGCATTAGCATTTCATTTGTACAATAATGATAACCTAATGGATCACTGCAAAGATACAAATCACATGTGGTTTGAACGTTCTGACATCTTCTGTGAAAGCCATTCTGCATAGTTTTAACCTTGTAAACAAGAAATTATGCAGATCCACATCTAATTTGAGCTTAGGGGAATTTAGAGAACCCGCAGGACCTGCGGAGACAAATGGGGAATTTGTGAAAGCCAAGAAAGGAACATTTGTCATTCATGGCAGTTTGTTTATTGTGCTCTGAACCTCCATTTCAGGGTAAAAATGAATACATCCAGAGGGACAGAAATCCCAGTGTGACCTTAACAAAAGGCTCAGGTCATTCTGTCTGATAGAAACACAAGCCAGCAGACATACAGTTTATGTGCTGCAGCGCACAGACAACAGCTTAGCAGTTTACAGTCAGTTCACGATAAATAACACAGAAGTAATGATAGTGTCTGTATTTACCCACAGTCTGTATGACTCATAGTATGTCACAATACTTAAGCATTGACTCAATGCCATTATTCTGCCAAGCTTATATTCTAATGAATAACATACACAAGCACAAACAGACTTATCCACTTTCTTTGGTTAACCTCATAGCATTACACTCTGCAAATAGACATGAAGTTTGCGCATTAACCACAAATTCACAGCAGGCTGAAGCAGTAATGTCATAACTGAAACATGATCCTTGTGCGCAAGACAATGCAGGCATTTATGCACACAGATTGAGGAGAAAAAATAGGTGAGATTCTATTAAACCTGATTGATGTGTGTGTAGAGTCTGTCTACATTTTTTTCTTTAATATTAAAATTTTTATCAGGCTATGTATAGGTTTCTACCCAAGTACCGACATTTCTGAATGGCCTGAGGCTGGGATTTAGTGAGTTCGAACTGAAAGTTTTTGATGAATGTATACTATGTGCGGAGAGCATTCACTCAATATTATCTCATTTTTAACAGAGGTGGCTTTTAGAGGCTTTGCATCGGATATATAACACTCCTCTGTTATTTATCTGTCTGCAGTTTAATGTCATTAAAATTTTTAATATTTGCCTTAGAGTCATTTTTTTTATTTGTGATAATAAAACATGGCAAATTGTGCAGACAATTTTTGGCCAGGCCGTCATACAAATGAACACAAATGTGATTTTGGAGGACCAAATAAATATTAATAACTGATTATGTTGCAGTCAGTGTCAGTTTTTTTTGTTTGTTTTTTACGAGTAAAATAAAAACCTTTAAATAAAGCCTTTTTTGGCCAAATAATTTTGTCAGATAAAAAATACCTTAACCAAGTTTAGTGTTTTAAAATATTTAAAAATATTTACAATATCTTCCTCATATTCTTGATGGCTTAATTGAACTATTCCCTTCCAGACCACTTTTGGCCACTAATATGACAAATTACAATAACCTGCAGCCTGAATGTCATGTTTATCGGAATAATGTGTCATAATAAATTAACAATTTAATAGCGCACTCTCATGTGAAAACTCACAGGGGTGGAAAGTAAAGTGCCATGGTGCCACTAAAGAATTCATTCCATCTGACATGTTCAGAATAGGGATCAGTGGAATGAGACATTCAAACAACAAGAACCAAAATATAGTTAGAGATGAATACCATATCAAACGAATGTCATTTAAGTAACAAACTTGTGAATTATTTAAACAAATATTAACATCATAAATAAAAACACTGTAAGCACAGCAGCATGAAATGGGTTGCACATAGAGGGTTAGAGAGGATCAGTTTCTTTAAACAGCATGAATACTACGGTGTCTTTTTCTCATAGAGTTTGCAGCATGTCCCACTCATTATGCATTGAGTGAGAGGGGGCTTGAGAGAATTCGATATAATCCAGGTGGGACTGCAGCACTCCAGCAGCCCAGAGACCCGCAGACTTCTAATCCATCTATCTCGCTCAACCAGCCGGGCAAAGCAGAACCCAGTACTGACCCAATTGCACAGAAATTTACACGGGCCCTGATCCCTGTCCTCTCTCAAGGACTCAGGGGAAAAAAAAGGCATGACCAACTATGAGACGAAGGAACATGGAGCATATGTCTGAGACCAACCAACTCACATTAAACATACATATTTACATTTATGCATGTAGCAAACACTTTTATATTGGCAGTATCACTGAACATGCACAAAAAAGTGCAGAAACTAAGTGTAAAACTAAAGCATTTGGTGACTTAACATGCAAAAACTCAGTAACAAAACTAAAGTTATACAAAAACTCTTAAATAAATCACCAACTGAATTCTGTATTCTAAGCAGTAGTTTAGTGAAGCTTATTAAACATCATTTAAATTCTCTTTGAAGACTGGGGAATAGCTGCCGCAACCTGCTTGAAACTGCAGTTTAATGTAATTAAAGAGTTATAATTAAAACAGATGTCTTTGATTAATTAATAATCAAATCATTAAATCTTGAGTGCAATATGAGAGCAGTACTACCAAGCTCTAGGTGTGCCTGTGTATCAGAGTGAGGTGGTGCTGTCCATCACTGATGGTGCTGAAACTACACTACATACAGGCTTTGCAGGTCAGAGTTGTGTTAGGAAAACTCTAATCATGTAAATGTGATAGAAGGAATGGTAACAACTTACTAAAACCAAGATGACTGCTATTTTTAAATCAGGTTCATTTATATAATTTAGTTTAAGTAAACTGAATGTAGCAGTTTTTGTTATGCAAGTTGCAACATCTGTGCATGAGTCACATCTTCATAACTGAAGAAAAGTGAATGATGTTTTGCTTCACTTCTATATTTTTCTAGTAACTAAATAAAAAAAACAAAGAAAAGCATGTGTATTAGTGAATATGTGAATAGGCCATATAAGTGAAAATTCAGCTACTTATAAGGTTTTAAATAATGCTCACCTTCCCAGTGGTAGGAAGAGTTTGGGTTTGTGTAAAAGTATCTTCTCCATGAATGCTGACCAGTTCAGCCTCTGCAGGCGGAAATGGTGAAGGAAAAATCACCATGTCGCTCTTCATTGTGTCTGAACTAAAACACACGTCATATTGTTGTGTAGATTTGGAGTAGGACCAGCTTCCGTCTGGATGGGTGCTGATCACTGGAGCGCTGTACCTGCTGAAACTGCCGTCTGTCCTGTAGCATTTAGCTGCTATCAAACCCACGAGACTCAGTAAAAAGATGACTGATACTGACACAATAGCGATGAGCAGATACACATTCAGATCTGAAAAACTCTCCTCTTTAACAGGAACTTCTCTGAATGATGTCTCTATGTCATCCAGACTCTCAACAACCACAACATCCATGGACATAGTCGCTGAGAGTGATGGCTCTCCATTATCAGACACTGTAATAATAAGTGGGTGAGTTTTTAAGTCATTGTCACTCATTCGTCTCTTAGTCTTTATTTCTCCAGTGCTGCTTCCAATGCGGAAGAGATTAGTTCCTTTGGGTTCACTTATATGATAAGACAGAAGAGCGTTATATCCAGAGTCAGCATCAACAGCTCTGATCTTGGCTACAAAGTATCCCGCTTCAGCAGAGTAGGGAATGTTCTCAGTATTAACTGATCCAGGGTCAGAATAAGGTGGTAAAATAACTGGACTGTTGTCATTCTCATCCAGAATAAACACATTTACAGTCACATTACTGCTCAGAGGAGGAGCACCAGCATCTACGGCCTGAACATGGAAACTAAGGGTTTTCTGTTCTTCAAAATTGAAAGACTGTAGGTTATACAACTGGCCTGTCAATGAGTTAACACTAACATAATGTATGCTTGTTGCCTTGTTATCCACAATAAAGTAAGAAATTTCAGCATTTTCCTTTGAATCTCTGTCAACTGCTGACACTGTGTGAATAAGGGTTCCTGGTGGCGTGTTTTCTTTTACATAGACACTAATGCTTTTTCCATTAAATTGCGGAGGATTGTCATTCACATCTGAAACATCAACATAAACCACACTGGTGCTGGAAAGAGGTGGGGTTCCTTCATCCACTGCTATTAGGGTAACATTATACTTGGAGATTTTTTCCCTGTCAAGCTGGCCTTCTAAAACAACGGAGTAATAATTTTTGTAGGAAGACTCAAGTTTGAAAGGTAAATTTCCTTGCAGCTTACAACTCACTTTCCCATTCATTCCACCATCCTTGTCTGAAACTGTGACCAGAGCCACAGCAGTGCCGATTTTTGCATCTTCCCTTAAAGAAGACAGCAGGGACGTTATTACTATTTCTGGTGCATTATCATTTACATCTATGACTTCGATTAGTACTTTACATGTAACCGTCATTGGGGAACTACCCTTATCATGGGCCTCTACTCTAAGTTCATAAAAAGCTTTGTCCTCAAAATCAATATTTCCTTTTACTTCAATCTCCCCAGAATCAGGACTGATTGCAAAAACGTCAAGATTTTTTTCCTGACCATGACTGCTAAACAAATATGTTACTTCCCCATTTGGACCTTCATCCATGTCAGTAGCATTGAGTTTGATTATCTTAGTTCCTCGTGGTGTGTTCTCTGTCACACTGACTTTATAAACAGGATTGCTAAACACTGGAGCATTATCATTTGTATCTAAAATGTTAACTATAATTTGTAATGTCCCAGATCTTGACGGTTTCCCTCCATCGGAAGCGGTCAAGACTAGTCGAATTACAGAATCTCTCTCTCTGTCTAAAGCTTTTCGAAGGATTAGCTCTGCAGACGTGCCATGTTCCCCACCCGGGTGCACTTCTAATGAGAAATGTTCATTGGGACTCAGTTTATAGCTTTTAACAGAGAAAGGTCCAACATCTTCATCCAATGCACTGATCAAGGAAAATGTAGCTCCTGGCTGCACTGATTCAGAGATATTCAAAACTTGAGTTTTAACAGGGAATGTAGGAGAATTGTCATTCACATCATTAACATTAACTGTCACTCGGCTCAGACTAAGAGGGTGGTTAACTATCGCTTCAAAATTTAAGGAGCAGGATGGAGTATTAGGACATAACTGCTCGCGGTCAATTCTTTCAGCAACATACAAGACGCCAGATTTCATATTCACATCGAAATACCTCGTCCTCGTGCCGAATACAAGCTGAAACGCCCGTGATTCCAAATCTTGGACGTTTAAATGCATGTCCTTTACCACATTCCCAACGACAGTTCCGATATTTACTTCCTCGGAAACGGAGTAGACAATCTGACCATACGCAGGCACTGAAACACACATCACGAGCCAGAGGAAAATTAAATGCGGGAACGTAAACTCCATTCTATCTGCCATCCTTCCGTGTGAGACGCCAACGTGATCAAAACACTACACCGGTGATCAAAACTCTAAACACCCAGAATAAAGAATGACACATAAGGAAACATGCACGCGAAGCATCTAGATTGTGACTCTCGATTACAATACGTCACTCAGTCAAATTGTAGGCGGAGTTCAGAGGCTATATGGAAATTATTAAAGTTTCGCGGTCTGCAGTGACACCACGTGGATTACGTGCGGTTCTGTGTGACAAAACCACACAAATATTATACATAGGCTACAGCACCACAAAAGGAAATTAGTCCCTAGTGTAAATTAAGTTAACACAGGAAAAGCTTTGTTAGTCTATAAAAAGTCTAAAATAGGCTACACCAAAAACACAAGTCAATATAAAATGCAGTATTGTGATACTTTAGCCTATCATTAAATCATTGGGACAAACTGTTAATTATAGAGCTTTTTTCTCAATAGTCTCGTATTACAAATTAAATTTGTGAAATCCACTGAATTAAATTATAAAGCTTACCTAGAAGGCCGTAAATTATTTGCTGAAATATGTAAAAAATAAATGAATAAAAAAACATTGAAAAAGTTTTGTTCTGGAAATTTTAACAGTGAAAATTAGTGGACACTAATTCAGAGTCAGATATGTAACTGTATTGTAAACCTACTAACATGAAGCTATGATTAGTGGGGGAAATCTGCTAAAAAAAAAAGGGAAACTGACTTTTTTTTACAGAAAGAAATAGTTTTCCATAATACTTTATATATATTTTTTTTACAAATGACAGATTTTCATTACAACTGTCTATTTTATGGTCATTTATCTTTCTGTTTACTTAAACAGAACACTTATTTTCAGATTTACTTTCACAGTCCTTCATAAAGTTTATGAAATGTGCTAATCTTCCAACAATGCACATTTCCAACAAGCCTCTTTTTGACTCTCCCTGGAACAAACTACATGACCTGAAAAGAATGATAGACACAAGGAGATCCTCTGAGAACAGTAAAAAAATTAAGTATTAAGAAATTGTCAGCCATTACATACACCCTGGCTGACACTATATCCCTTGCACCGACAACCTACAATTTGACTAAATGCATGTTATAGCCTATATCTACCAACATGAAGATATATCCTATTAGAAAAATGGAACTGAAAGGCCAACATAACACTGGATTAAAGAATGCTGAAAACAATCAGTGTGTGTGTTTGTGTTTGTGTGCTTGTTTTTGTGATATATGAGGACACAAATGTGTATAATGACATGCATATTACACTGGTATTACAACTTACACGTGACTTATGAGGACATTGCATGAGTCCTCATATTTCAAATAGCTTAAAAAACATAAAAAACAATGTTTTTTTTTAAAATGTAAAAATGCAGCATGTCTCCTGTGATGGGTAGGTTTAGGGATAGGGGCAGTGTGAGGGGATAGAATATATAGTTTGTACAGAATAAAAACCATTACGCCTATGGAATGTCCTCATAAATCACAAAAACAAAGCTGTGTGTGTGTGTGTGTGTGTGTGTGTGTGTGTGTGTGTGTGTGTCTGTGTGTGTGTTGAAAACAACTGTCCTTAGCATATGTGAAAATGAAATACGCCACACATGTTGTAAAATCACACATTCACTCGCATAGTAAAACTAATCCAAACTGCTACCAAGAGTCTGATAAGTATGATGATATATCAAAGATATAAGTTTTATCTTACCTTGGTAGTGCTTGGAAGTGTTTGAGTCCTATTAAAAGTGTCTCCTTCATTAATACTGATTAGCTCAGGATCTGGCAATGGAAACGTCGAGGGGAAAACGACTACATCACTCTTTATTGTGTCTGAACTAAAACACACGTCATACTGTTGAGTAGATTTAGAGAAGGACCAGCTTCCGTCTGGATGGGTGCTGATCACTGGAGCGCTGTACCTGCTGAAACTGCCGTCTGTCCTGTAGCATTTAGCTGCTATCAAACCCACGAGACTCAGTAAAAAGATGACTGATACTGAGACGATAGCGATGAGCAGATACACATTCAGATCTGAAAAACTCTCCTCTTTAACAGGAACTTCTCTGAATGATGTCTCTATGTCATCCAGACTCTCAACAACCACAACATCCATGGACATAGTCGCTGAGAGTGATGGCTCTCCATTATCAGACACTGTAATAATAAGTGGGTGAGTTTTTAAGTCATTGTCACTCATTCGTCTCTTAGTCTTTATTTCTCCAGTGCTGCTTCCAATGCGGAAGAGATTAGTTCCTTTGGGTTCACTTATATGATAAGACAGAAGAGCGTTATATCCAGAGTCAGCATCAACAGCTCTGATCTTGGCTACAAAGTATCCCGCTTCAGCAGAGTAGGGAATGTTCTCAGTATTAACTGATCCAGGGTCAGAATAAGGTGGTAAAATAACTGGACTGTTGTCATTCTTATCCAGAATAAACACATTTACAGTCACATTACTGCTCAGAGGAGGAACACCAGAGTCTGTTGCCATCACTTCAAACTGAAATCTTTTTGTTTCTTCATGATTAAATGATTGCAAACAGAATATTTCTCCACTCAAAGAGTTTATATTGATCAGTGTTGTTACAGGAACACTGGAGCTGGAACTGTCTAACAGTGAATATGAAAGTTCTGCGTTCTCACCAGTGTCTGAATCATCAGCTGTCACTTTTGTCACGAGACCTCCAGCTTGACCATTCTCACTTAGAAAAGCGTTAATAACGTGTGCTGGGAAATGTGGGGCATTGTCATTAACATCAGAGATATGTACAGTTATAACAGTGCTGCTGGAAAGAGCCGGAGTTCCTTCATCTGAAGCTGTAATTGTGATGTTATACTGAGAAACACTCTCTCTGTCCAGAGGTCCGTCTACCACTAGAGAATAATGATTGTTATATGACGTCTCCAGTTTGAAAGGAATCGAGCCTTTCAGCGCACAGTGAACAATGCCATTTTTACCTCCATCTTTATCAGACACTGTGACTAAAGCAACAGCAGTTCCTGACTTTGTGTCTTCTTTCACATTTTCCAAAAGAGGAGTCACAATTATCTCTGGTGCATTGTCATTTTCATCCATTACTTCTATTAAAACTTTGCATTGGGTGCTCTTTGGTGGACTGCCTTTATCTCTTGCCTGAATTCGCAATTCAATTGCAGCATTTATCTCATGGTCTATTTGTCCCTTTACAACAATATCCCCGGTTTCAGGAACCACAGTGAATAGACTTTGCTTTTTTATGTTTCCATGTTCAGCTATGGAATAAATAATGTCACTGTTGGTGCCCTCATCCAAATCAGTAGCAGTCAAAGAGAGGATTTTTGAACCAACAGAAACATTTTCTCTTACCTTCATCTTGTACAATGGTTTGCTGAAGACAGGCTTGTTATCATTGATATCAATAACATTCACTATTACACTTAATGTGCCTGTCTTTGCATGCTTTCCTCCATCAACAGCTGTTAGTACAAGAGGAATTACCGATTGCTTTTCACGATCTAAAGGTTTTTGGAGCACTAATTCAGCAGACACACTTCGCTCTTCAGTTTGCACGTCAACAGAAAAGTGTTCATTCTTGCTCAGTTTGTAGTCTTTAAGTGCATTAATGCCAATGTCGTTATCTTCAGCTACAGGAAGATGAAATCTCTCCCCTGGAACAACATCCTCTGTAATGTTTATCATTACAACGCGGTCCACAAAATATGGAGCATTATCGTTAACATCCAGAACATTAATTTCAATTCGATAAAGACTATGAGGATTTTGAACAACAGCCTCCAAATTAAGAGCACATTGCTGACTAGCGAAGCATAATTCCTCCCGGTCAATTCTTTCATTCACGAACAACGCTCCCGTTTTCAAATTCACGTCAAAATATTTTCTGTTGGATCCGGATACAAGCTGCAAGATACGAGATTCCAACTCCTGAACACTGATCTTGAGATCTTTTGCTATATTTCCGACAACAGTTCCCTTGTTTACTTCCTCCGACACCGAATAGATAATCTTGCCGAATGAAAATTGCCATAAACCAAAATGAAGAGCTATTATGACGCAAAAACATCTTAAGATTTCCATCGTTGTTCCTTCAAAGCTTCAAAGAGAAATCATCTTTTAAAAAAACGTAAATGTGTGTCTTGCTTTTGCCAGGCTCTTCGTCTCGGAAGCATGTAGGCTATGTATACCTTATCATTTGCTCATGGCTGTAATAGGCGGTTGCTCTTCCATTGTAGAGGAGGAGCCTCATTTTAATACGAGAAGTGCTTTAAATTCATGGTCTACAACGACATCGCGCGTTTTAACTGCATACTGAATGGATATATTTTATTTAGTGCAATATTCCACACTTCAAATCTAAAATGTTTGTAAAAAAAAATGAATGAGTGAATTGCAAAATATGAATGCAAATAAAAAGACATTTTGGGTAAAGATCTGCAACACTCGCGATAATAAGTAAATTATGATCATAGTATGAAGCTAATTAAATAAAATATATTTACATCTAACCAATATTACCAAAATATACGGAAAGAAAAGTGAGGATGAGGTGTTATTTGTCAATGGTACTGAAGACCCCCTCTTTCAAAAAATAATCCAAGTATCCTTACGTTTATAAATGTTTAATATAAACAGCATAATAACTTGATTATAAGCTGCATACTATTATTTTTTTGTATTATTATTATTATTATTAGTAGTAGTAGTAGTAGTAGTAGTGTCAGTCATCATCGTCTTTTGTTGTCTTTATTAATTATAATTAGCATTTTCTTGCATTTTATTTAGCATCTGTAGGCTATTTGTATTTGACTTTTGTTGTCATTGAGAAAGCTACGAGGAAACATTATTCAGTTCAGCGAAATCATTGAAAAGAAGCAATAAAAAATAGTTTGCAAATACCAACACAACTTCACTGACAACTACAACAATGTTTCAAACTGCACAAATTTTACACAACTATAAGGTTCCGAAGTCTTCTTACCTTCTCAGTGGTAGGAAGAGTTTGTGTACGCGTAAAAGTGTCTTCTCCACTATTAATGCTGATCAACTCCGCGTCTGCTGGTGGGAACGGCGAGGGGAAAACGACTACATCACTCTTTATTGTGTCTGAACTAAAACACACGTCATACTGTTGAGTAGATTTAGAGAAGGACCAGCTTCCGTCTGGATGGGTGCTGATCACTGGAGCGCTGTACCTGCTGAAACTGCCGTCTGTCCTGTAGCATTTAGCTGCTATCAAACCCACGAGACTCAGTAAAAAGATGACTGATACTGAGACGATAGCGATGAGCAGATACACATTCAGATTTGAAAAACTCTCCTCTTTAACATGAACTTCTCTGAATGATGTCTCTATGTCATCCAGACTCTCAACAACCACAACATCCATGGACATAGTCGCTGAGAGTGATGGCTCTCCATTATCAGACACTGTAATAATAAGTGGGTGAGTTTTTAAGTCATTGTCACTCATTCTTCTCTTAGTCTTTATTTCTCCAGTGCTGCTTCCAATGCGGAAGAGATTAGTTCCTTTGGGTTCACTTATATGATAAGACAGAAGAGCGTTATATCCAGAGTCAGCATCAACAGCTCTGATCTTGGCTACAAAGTATCCCGCTTCAGCAGAGTAGGGAATGTTCTCAGTATTAACTGATCCAGGGTCAGAATAAGGTGGTAAAATAACTGGACTGTTGTCATTCTCATCCAGAATAAACACATTTACAGTCACATTACTGCTCAGAGGAGGAACACCAGAGTCTGTTGCCATCACTTCAAACTGAAACCTTTTTGTTTCTTCATGATTAAATGATTGCAAACTAAATATTTCTCCACTCAAAGAGTTTATATTGATCAGTGTTGTTACAGGAACACTGGAGCTGGAACTGTCTAACAGTGAATATGAAAGATCTGCGTTCTCACCAGTGTCTGAATCATCAGCCGTCACTTTTGTCACGAGACCTCCAGCTTGACCATTCTCACTTAGAAAAGCGTTAATAACGTGTGCTGGGAAATGTGGGGCATTGTCATTAACATCAGAGATATGTACAGTTATAACAGTGTTGCTGGAAAGAGCCGGAGTTCCTTCATCTGAAGCTGTAATTGTGATGTTATACTGAGAAACACTCTCTCTGTCCAGAGGTCCGTCTACCACTAGAGAATAATGATTGTTATATGACGTCTCCAGTTTGAAAGGAATCGAGCCTTTCAGCGCACAGTGAACAATGCCATTTTTACCTCCATCTTTATCAGACACTGTGACTAAAGCAACAGCAGTTCCTGACTTTGTGTTTTCTTTCACATTTTCCAAAAGAGGAGTCACAATTATCTCTGGTGCATTGTCATTTTCATCCATAACTTCTATTAATACTTTACAATGTGTGCTCCTTGGTGGACTGCCTTTATCTCTTGCTTGAACTCGTAACTCAATAGCAGGATTCTCCTCGTAATCAATTTGCCCTTTTACAACAATATCTCCTGTCTCAGGGATAATGGTAAATAGATCTTTCTTTTTTCCATGACCAACAAACGAGTACACAATTTCACGGTTTATTCCTTCATCCAAATCAGTGGCAAATACAGAGATAACTTTACTATCAGCAGCAACATTTTCTTTCACTTTGACTTTGTAAAGAGGTTGACTGAACACTGGGTTATTGTCATTAACATCCATGACGTTTATAATAATATTTAAAGTTCCTGATTTAGGTGGTTTTCCTCCATCTGTCCCGGTGAGAACTAACTTAATAGTCGCTTGCTTCTCTCGATCTAAAGCCTTGTTCAGCACTAACTCTGCAGACACACTCTGTTCTTCACTCTGTGTATCGAGACTGAAATGATCATTCGGACTTAGTTTGTACTCTTTCAGTGAATTACTGCCAACATCAGAGTCCTCGGACACAGGGAGAGGGAATCTCTCTCCAGGGCTTGCGATTTCTGTAATATTTAATGCAAATACTTTGACAGGAAAATGTGGCGCATTGTCGTTTATATCCAAGATCTTAATCTCTACCCTGTAAAGATGATGAGGATTTTTAGCGAGGGCCTCTATATTCAACGAACATTTCTGGTTCGACATACATATCTCCTCACGGTCAATCCTTTCGTTAACAAACAGCACGCCAGTTTTCAGATTTACGTCAAAAAACTTCTTATTTGATCCAGTCACGATCTCAAACATGCGTGATTCCAGGTCGTGAACGTTTATGTTCAGGTCTTTCGCTATATTGCCAACAACTGTTCCCTTATTTACCTCTTCCGGTACAGAATAGACGATCTGAGCAAACGCAGAATCCAGCAAAGAAAAGAAAAATATAAATCCACACTCGAAATATCCCATAAATGTCATGATGGTGATTCACAGCTGGCGTAATGGCAGTAAAAAAAAGACAATAACAAATAAACGCACACGAATGTCTTTGTATTCAGACAACACGAGACGGAACAGAACCCATCCTCATGTCTCAACAACAGATACACTATAACACCAAGATTCTGAGAGAGGCTTCAGAATAAATTCTTTAAACCTTTAACTGACGGTCTGCAGTGACACCGTGTGTTGAATTTATGCCATAACAGGAATACTACATAACCAAAATAGCTGAAGGAACAACAGAATTCTTGGAGACTTCAACAACCTTTTTCAAAGTAATCCAACAACGAAAAGCACCACTACGTGTTAATGCTGCTATTAAGACTGCAAACAAAAAAACGTCAAAAAAAGACTGGCTAAAAATATTCTCCTTGGGGCAGGTTATGACAGAGGAAACCTGCTATGAAACAAAAATAATAATCCTCTTGGGGAGCTGCACAGAGACACATTGAAGAGGTCAAAGCAGTTACTATCGTGGAAAATAATATGGTTGGAATGCTGTAGCCTATTATTATTATTATTATGCGTTTGCTTGACAGCTTTTCTGTTTTGTAAACTATATAGATTATTATATTATTTTATACATACTGATTATTTTGATACATGAAAAAAAACCTCCTGCATCATGGATAAGATTAATCATAGTATTAGTAAAACTGCAGATTAAAGGAATTCATAAGTTAAGACAACTTCGTACATGTAAACAAGTGTAACAACCACGTTGTTAAAACCAAAGCAACAGTTGTGACAACCATAAAAAATTATTGAAAAAAGCAGATAATAATTAAGATGTAAATATTTAACTAAAATTTTCAACCAACTTCTTACCTTCTCAGTGGTAGGAAGAGTTTGTGTGCGTGAAAAAGTGTCTTCTCCACTATCAATGCTGATCAACTCCGCGTCTGCTGGTGGGAACGGCGAGGGGAAAACGACTACATCACTCTTTATTGTGTCTGAACTAAAACACACGTCATACTGTTGAGTAGATTTAGAGAAGGACCAGCTTCCGTCTGGATGGGTGCTGATCACTGGAGCGCTGTACCTGCTGAAACTGCCGTCTGTCCTGTAGCATTTAGCTGCTATCAAACCCACGAGACTCAGTAAAAAGATGACTGATACTGAGACGATAGCGATGAGCAGATACACATTCAGATCTGAAAAACTCTCCTCTTTAACAGGAACTTCTCTGAATGATGTCTCCATGTCATCCAGACTCTCAACAACCACAACATCCATGGACATAGTCGCTGAGAGTGATGGCTCTCCATTATCAGACACTATAATAATAAGTGGGTGAGTTTTTAAGTCATTGTCACTCATTCTTCTCTTAGTCTTTATTTCTCCAGTGCTGCTTCCAATGCGGAAGAGATTAGTTCCTTTGGGTTCACTTATATGATAAGACAGAAGAGCGTTATATCCAGAGTCAGCATCAACAGCTCTGATCTTGGCTACAAAGTATCCCGCTTCAGCAGAGTAGGGAATGTTCTCAGTATTAACTGATCCAGGGTCAGAATAAGGTGGCAAAATAACTGGACTGTTGTCATTCTCATCCAGAATAAACACATTTACAGTCACATTACTGCTCAGAGGAGGAACACCAGAGTCTGTTGCCATCACTTCAAACTGAAACCTTTTTGTTTCTTCGTGATTAAATGATTGCAAACTAAATATTTCTCCACTCAAAGAGTTTATATTGATCAGTGTTGTTACAGGAACACTGGAGCTGGAACTGTCTAACAGTGAATATGAAAGTTCTGCGTTCTCACCAGTGTCTGAATCATCAGCTGTCAATTTTGTCACGAGACCTCCAGCTTGAACATTCTCACTTAGAAAAGCGTTAATAACGTGTGCTGGGAAATGTGGGGCATTGTCATTAACATCAGATATATGTACAGTTATAACAGTGCTGCTGGAAAGAGCCGGAGTTCCTTCATCTGAAGCTGTAATTGTGATGTTATACTGAGAAACACTCTCTCTGTCCAGAGGTCCGTCTACCACTAGAGAATAATGATTGTTATATGAAGTCTCCAGTTTGAAAGGAATCGAGCCTTTCAGCGCACAGTAAACAATGCCATTTTTACCTCCATCTTTATCAGACACTGTGACTAAAGCAACAGCAGTTCCTGACTTTGTGTCTTCTTTCACATTTTCCAAAAGAGGAGTCACAATTATCTCTGGTGCATTGTCATTTTCATCCATAACTTCTATTAATACTTTACAATGTGTGCTCCTTGGCGAATGGCCTTTATCTCTGGCTTGAACTCGTAACTCAATAGCAGGATTATCTTCGTAATCAATTTGGCCTTTTACAACAATATCTCCTGTCTCAGGGATAATGGTAAATAGATCTTTCTTTTTTCCATGACCAACAAACGAGTACACAATTTCACGGTTTATTCCTTCATCCAAATCAGTGGCAAATACAGAGATAACTTTAGTATCAGCAGCAACATTTTCTTTTACTTTGACTTTGTAAAGAGGTTGACTGAACACTGGGTTATTGTCATTAACATCCATTACGTTTATAATAATATTTAAAGTTCCTGATTTAGGTGGTTTTCCTCCATCTGTCCCGGTGAGAACTAACTTAATAGTCGCTTGCTTCTCTCGATCTAAAGCCTTGTTCAGCACTAACTCTGCAGACACACTCTGTTCTTCACTCTGTGTATCGAGACTGAAATGATCATTCGGACTCAGTTTGTACTCTTTCAGTGAATTACTGCCAACATCAGAGTCCTCGGACACAGGGAGAGGGAATCTCTCTCCAGGATTGGCTGTTTCAGTTATATTTATAGTAAATACTTTAACAGGAAAATGTGGCGCATTGTCATTTATATCCAATATCTTAATCTCTACCCTGTAAAGATGATGAGGATTTTTAGCGAGGGCCTCTATATTCAACGAACATTTCTGGTTCGACATACATATCTCCTCACGGTCAATCCTTTCGTTAACAAACAGCACGCCAGTTTTCAGATTTACGTCAAAATACTTCTTATTTGATCCAGTCACGATCTCAAACATGCGTGATTCCAGGTCGTGAACGTTTATGTTCAGGTCTTTCGCTATATTGCCAACAACTGTTCCCTTATTTACCTCTTCCGGTACAGAATAGACGATCTGAGCAAACGCAGAATCCAGCAAAGAAAAGAAAAATATAAATCCACACTCGAAATATCCCATAAATGTCATGATGGTGATTCACAGCTGGCGCCTGGCGTAATGACAGTTAAAAAAAAACAATAACAAATAAACCCACACGAATGTAGTATTTCTTCTTTGTATTCAGACAACACGAGACGGAACAGAACCCATCCTCATGTCTCAACAACAGATAGCCTACACTATAACACCAAGATTCTGAGAGAGAGGCTTCAGAATAAATTCTTTAAACCTTTAACTGACGGTCTGCAGTGACACCGTGTGCTGAATTTATGCCATAACAGGAATAGTATAACCAAAATAGCTGAAGGAACAACAAAATTATTGGAGACTTCAACAGCCATTTCCAAAGTAATCCAACAACGAAAAGCACCGCTACGTTTTAATGCTGCTAATAAGACTGCAAACAAAAAAGAGAAAAACGTTAAAAAAAAATTAAAAAAAAAGACTGGCTAAAAATATTCTCCTTGGGGCAGGTTATGACAGAGGAAACCTGCTACGAAACAAAAATAATAATCCTCTTGGGGAGCTGCACAGAGACACATTGAAGAGGTCAAAGCACTATCGTGGAAAATAATATGGTTGGATTGCTGTAGCCTATTATTATTATTATTATTATTATTATTATGTCTCCTTTTTTATTTTAATTGCATTCAAGTAACGTACGTCTATGTTTTATTTTGCGTTTGCTTGACAGCTTTTCTGTTTTGTAAACTATATAGATTATTATATTATTTTACTGATTATTTTGATACATGAAAAAAAACAAACTCCTGCATCCTGGATACGATTAATCATAGTAGGCTATTAGTAAAACTGCAGATTAAAATAATTCATAAGTTAAGACAACCTCGTACATTTTAAACAAGTGCAACAACCACGTTGTGAAAACCAAAGCAACAGTTGTGACAACCATAAGAAATAATTGAAAAAAGCAGATAACAATAATTAAGATGTAAATATTTAACACACATTTTCAACCATCTTCTTACCTTCTCAGTGGTAGGAAGAGTTTGTATGCGCGTAAAAGTGTCTTCTCCACTATTAATGCTGATCAACTCCGCGTCTGCTGGTGGGAACGGCGAGGGGAAAACGACTACATCACTCTTTATTGTGTCTGAACTAAAACACACGTCATACTGTTGAGTAGATTTAGAGAAGGACCAGCTTCCGTCTGGATGGGTGCTGATCACTGGAGCGCTGTACCTGTTGAAACTGCCGTCTGTCCTGTAGCATTTAGCTGCTATCAAACCCACGAGACTCAGTAAAAAGATGACTGATACTGAGACGATAGCGATGAGCAGATACACATTCAGATCTGAAAAACTCTCCTCTTTAACAGGAACTTCTCTGAATGATGTCTCTATGTCATCCAGACTCTCAACAACCACAACATCCATGGACATAGTCGCTGAGAGTGATGGCTCTCCATTATCAGACACTGTAATAATAAGTGGGTGAGTTTTTAAGTCATTGTCACTCATTCGTCTCTTAGTCTTTATTTCTCCAGTGCTGCTTCCAATGCGGAAGAGATTAGTTCCTTTGGGTTCACTTATATGATAAGACAGAAGAGCGTTATATCCAGAGTCAGCATCAACAGCTCTGATCTTGGCTACAAAGTATCCCGCTTCAGCAGAGTAGGGAATGTTCTCAGTATTAACTGATCCAGGGTCAGAATAAGGTGGTAAAATAACTGGACTGTTGTCATTCTTATCCAGAATAAACACATTTACAGTCACATTACTGCTCAGAGGAGGAACACCAGAGTCTGTTGCCATCACTTCAAACTGAAATCTTTTTGTTTCTTCATGATTAAATGATTGCAAACTGAATATTTCTCCACTCAAAGAGTTTATATTGATCAGTGTTGTTACAGGAACACTGGAGCTGGAACTGTCTAACAGTGAATATGAAAGATCTGCGTTCTCACCAGTGTCTGAATCATCAGCTGTCACTTTTGTCACGAGACCTCCAGCTTGACCATTCTCACTTAGAAAAGCGTTAATAACGTGTGCTGGGAAATGTGGGGCATTGTCATTAACATCAGAGATATGTACAGTTATAACAGTGCTGCTGGAAAGAGCCGGAGTTCCTTCATCTGAAGCTGTAATTGTGATGTTATACTGAGAAACACTCTCTCTGTCCAGAGGTCCGTCTACCACTAGAGAATAATGATTGTTATATGACGTCTCCAGTTTGAAAGGAATCGAGCCTTTCAGCGCACAGTGAACAATGCCATTTTTACCTCCATCTTTATCAGACACTGTGACTAAAGCAACAGCAGTTCCCGGTTTTGCGTCCTCTTTCACACTTTCCAAAAGAGGAGTCGTAACTATCTCTGGCACATTGTCATTCTCATCCACAACTTCTATTAAAACTTTACAGTGTGCAACTTTTGGAGGGCTGCCTTTATCTCTCGCCTGAACACGGAGTTCAATTGCAGAATCTTCTTCGTAATCAATGTGTCCTTGAACAACAATTTCCCCAGAATTAGAATTAATGGTAAACAGTTTTAATTCATCGGTATTACCATGAAATGAATATTGAATTTCACTATTGATGCCCTCATCCAAATCACTGGCAGAAACAGAAATGATTTTGGTTCCAATTGGTGTGTTTTCTTTCACTTTAACTTTGTATAAAGGTTTACTGAAAATAGGCTGATTATCGTTTATATCCATGACGTCAACAACAATACTCAAGGTTCCAGATTTGGGAGGTTTTCCTCCGTCAACAGCGGTTAATATTAAGTGAATGGCGGCTTGTTTCTCTCGGTCTGCAGCTTTCTGTAGTACTAACTCAGCAAATAGACTCTTTTGCCCGCTATGAACATCTAAAGAAAAATATTCATTTGAACTGAGTTTGTAATCTTTCAGAGAATTACTGCCGACATCTGAATCTTTTGCAATTGGAAGAGGAAATCTTTCCCCCTCGTTTGCATTCTCTGTAACATTGACAACATACGTGCTGTCAGGAAACAATGGACCATTGTCGTTCATATCCACAATTATAATTTCAAGCCGATAAAGTCTGTGAGGATTCTGAGCAAGAGCCTCTAAATTCAAAGTACATTTCTTATTAGTGCCACACAACTCCTCACGATCAATCCTGTCTTTGACAAACAGCGACCCCGTTTTCACATTAACATCAAAATACTTTGCATTTGATCCAGGCATAATCTGAAACATGCGTGATTCTAGTTCCTGAGCGCTGATCTTGAGGTCTTTTGCAATATTCCCGATCACGGTTCCTTTATTTACCTCCTCGGAGACGGAATAGACAATCTGACCAAGCGAATATTTCCATAACAGAAATAAAACGATCCAAAAGCCATAATATCCTGTGAAATCCATGATTGTGCAGGAAAATGTCCAGCTATTTAAAGCGATCAAAACAACTAAATAAACCTCTCTCGATACAATCCGAAATCACGACGCAGAAGCTACTATAAGCCTTGGTTATTTGCACCCTTTCAACATATTCTTTTGCTGTAAAGGAGGAGCTCAGATGACTCTCAAAGTTGTGGTCTGCAGTGCCACCACGTGTTGTAACAGTAGTGAAACAACAAAATGTTACTTCAGTATTCTATAAAACAAAGAGTGAACTAAACGAAAACATATCTTCATAAATTCAAATCGAAATCATAATTTCAGCACAATCATTACGAAACAGAAAACGTTTTGTTTTATATTACATCAAATACAAATAATGAGAAGGAATATCGTCATTACCGCTGTCCGTGGTTCTGAATTTATTTAGCTTTTTAAATACAAAATAGACCAAGACCACAGTTAAACCATAAATAAAAAAATACAAACAGCAGTTTGTATGATAAGATAATTATTCCAGTACTGTATTTTCAAAGTCACGAGATAATTAACTAATATTTCCAAGTTGACAAAGCTGTCCAGTATGTTATCTATTATCTTGCATACCGTATGCGCGTAAAAAAATACAAAACTAAAAAAAACGATATTTCCTTTTTTATTTTTTATTTCCATAGACATCTAAACTAGAAAATGACCTGTAATGAGAGTTTATCAAATTAAAACCCTCAACTTAATCGTTTCTAAAAATGTACTTTTCCAAGTCAAGCAGTGAATGCAATGCACAAGCAAGTTGCAATGTCTTACCTTCTCAGTGGTAGGAAGAGTTTGTGTGCGCGTAAAAGTTTCTTCTCCACTATTGATGCTGATCAACTCCGCGTCTGCTGGTGGGAACGGCGAGGGGAAAACGACTACATCACTCTTTATTGTGTCTGAACTAAAACACACGTCATACTGTTGAGTAGATTTAGAGAAGGACCAGCTTCCGTCTGGATGGGTGCTGATCACTGGAGCGCTGTACCTGCTGAAACTGCCGTCTGTCCTGTAGCATTTAGCTGCTATCAAACCCACGAGACTCAGTAAAAAGATGACTGATACTGAGACGATAGCGATGAGCAGATACACATTCAGATCAGAAAAACTCTCCTCTTTAACAGGAACTTCTCTGAATGATGTCTCCATGTCATCCAGACTCTCAACAACCACAACATCCATGGACATAGTCGCTGAGAGTGATGGCTCTCCATTATCAGACACTGTAATAATAAGTGGGTGAGTTTTTAAGTCATTGTCACTCATTCGTCTCTTAGTCTTTATTTCTCCAGTGCTGCTTCCAATGCGGAAGAGATTAGTTCCTTTGGGTTCACTTATATGATAAGACAGAAGAGCGTTATATCCAGAGTCAGCATCAACAGCTCTGATCTTGGCTACAAAGTATCCCGCTTCAGCAGAGTAGGGAATGTTCTCAGTATTAACTGATCCAGGGTCAGAATAAGGTGGTAAAATAACTGGACTGTTATCATTCTCATCCAGAATAAACACATTTACAGTCACATTACTGCTCAGAGGAGGAACACCAGAGTCTGTTGCCATCACTTCAAACTGAAATCTTTTTGTTTCTTCATGATTAAATGATTGCAAACTAAATATTTCTCCACTCAAAGAGTTTATATTGATCAGTGTTGTTACAGGAACACTGGAGCTGGAACTGTCTAACAGTGAATATGAAAGATCTGCGTTCTCACCAGTGTCTGAATCATCAGCTGTCACTTTTGTCACGAGACCTCCAGCTTGACCATTCTCACTTAGAAAAGCGTTAATAACGGGTGCTGGGAAATGTGGGGCATTGTCATTAACATCAGAGATATGTACAGTTATAACAGTGCTGCTGGAAAGAGCCGGAGTTCCTTCATCTGAAGCTGTAATTGTGATGTTATACTGAGAAACACTCTCTCTGTCCAGAGGTCCGTCTATCACTAGAGAATAATGATTGTTATATGACGTCTCCAGTTTGAAAGGAATCGAGCCTTTCAGCGCACAGTGAACAATGCCATTTTTACCTCCATCTTTATCAGACACTGTGACTAAAGCAACAGCAGTTCCCGGTTTTGCGTCCTCTTTCAGACTTTCCAACAGAGGAGTCGTAACTATCTCTGGTGCATTATCATTTTCATCCACAACTTCTATTAAAACTTTACAGTGTGCACTTTTTGGAGGGCTGCCTTTATCTCTCGCCTGAACACGGAGTTCAATTGCAGAATCTTCCTCGTAATCAATTTGACCTTTAACAACAATTTCGCCAGAATTAGAATTAATGGTAAACAGTTTCATTTCATCGTTATTTCCATGAAATGAATATTGAATTTCACTATTGATGCCCTCATCCAAATCACTGGCAGAAACAGAAATTATTTTGGTTCCAATTGGTGTGTTTTCCTTCACTTTAACTTTGTATAAAGGTTTACTGAAAATGGGCTGATTATCGTTTATATCCATGACGTCAACAACAATACTCAAGGTTCCAGATTTGGAAGGTTTTCCTCCGTCAACAGCGGTTAATATTAAGTGAATAACGGCTTGTTTCTCTCGATCTAAAGCTTTCTGTAGTACTAACTCAGCAGATATACTCTTTTGCCCGCTATGAACATCTAAAGAAAAATATTCATTTGAACTCAGTTTGTAATCTTTCAGAGAATTACTGCCGACATCTGAATCTTTTGCAATCGGAAGAGGAAATCTTTCCCCCTCGTTTGTAAACTCTGTAACATTGACAACATACGTGCTGTCAGGAAATAATGGACCATTATCGTTCACATCCATAATCATAATTTCAAGCCGATAAAGTCTGTGTGGATTCTGAGCAAGAGCCTCTAAATTCAATGTACATTTCTGATTTGTGCCACACAACTCCTCACGATCAATCCTGTCTTTGACAAACAGCGACCCCGTTTTCACATTAACATCAAAATACTTTGCATTTGATCCAGGCATAATCTGAAACATGCGTGATTCTAGTTCCTGAGTGCTGATCTTGAGGTCTTTTGCAATATTCCCGATCACGGTTCCTTTATTTACCTCCTCGGAGACGGAATAGACAATCTGACCAAGCGAATATTTCCATAACAGAAATAAAACGATCCAAAAGCCATAATATCCTGTGAAATCCATGATTGTGCAAGAAAATGTCCAGCGATTTAAAGCGATTAAAACAACTAAATAAACCTCTCTCGATACAATCCGAAATCACGACGCAGAAGCTACTATAAGCCTTGGTTATTTGCACCCTTTCAACATATTCTGTTGCTGTAAAGGAGGAGCTCAGATGACTCTCAAAGTTGTGGTCTGCAGTGCCACCACGTGTTGTAACAGTAGTGAAACAACAAAATGTTACTTCAGTATTCTATAAAACAAAGAGTGAACTAAACGAAAACATATCTTCATAACTTCAAATCGAAATCATAATTTCAGCACAATCATTACGAAACAGAAAACGTTTTGTTTTATATTACATCAAATACAAATAATGAGAAGGAATATCGTCATTGCCGCTGTCCGTGGTACTGAATTTATTTAGCTTTTTAAATACAAAATAGACCAAGACCACAGTTAAACCATAAATAAAAAAATACAAACAGCAGTTTGTATGATAAGGTAATAATTATTCCAGTACTGTATTTTCAAAATCACGAGATAATTAACTAATTTGCTAAACTAAAAGGCATCATCTTAACAAAAAATGAGAAATTTAAATATTATTTCCAATTTGACAAAGCTGTTCAGTATGTTACGTATTATCTTGAGTACCGGTGTAATGAGAGTTTATAAAATTAAAACACTCAACTTAATCGTATCTAAAAATGTAATTTTCCAAGTCAAGCAGTGAATGCAATTAACAAGCAAGTTGCAATGTCTTACCTTCTCAGTGGTAGGAAGAGTTTGTGTGCGCGTAAAAGTTTCTTCTCCACTATTGATGCTGATCAACTCCGCGTCTGCTGGTGGGAACGGCGAGGGGAAAACGACTACATCACTCTTTATTGTGTCTGAACTAAAACACACGTCATACTGTTGAGTAGATTTAGAGAAGGACCAGCTTCCGTCTGGATGGGTGCTGATCACTGGAGCGCTGTACCTGTTGAAACTGCCGTCTGTCCTGTAGCATTTAGCTGCTATCAAACCCACGAGACTCAGTAAAAAGATGACTGATACTGAGACGATAGCGATGAGCAGATACACATTCAGATCTGAAAAACTCTCCTCTTTAACAGGAACTTCTCTGAATGATGTCTCTATGTCATCCAGACTCTCAACAACCACAACATCCATGGACATAGTCGCTGAGAGTGATGGCTCTCCATTATCAGACACTATAATAATAAGTGGGTGAGTTTTTAAGTCATTGTCACTCATTCTTCTCTTAGTCTTTATTTCTCCAGTGCTGCTTCCAATGCGGAAGAGATTAGTTCCTTTGGGTTCACTTATATGATAAGACAGAAGAGCGTTATATCCAGAGTCAGCATCAACAGCTCTGATCTTGGCTACAAAGTATCCCGCTTCAGCAGAGTAGGGAATGTTCTCAGTATTAACTGATCCAGGGTCAGAATAAGGTGGTAAAATAACTGGACTGTTGTCATTCTCATCCAGAATAAACACATTTACAGTCACATTACTGCTCAGAGGAGGAACACCAGAGTCTGTTGCCATCACTTCAAACTGAAATCTTTTTGTTTCTTCATGATTAAATGATTGCAAACAGAATATTTCTCCACTCAAAGAGTTTATATTGATCAGTGTTGTTACAGGAACACTGGAGCTGGAACTGTCTAACAGTGAATATGAAAGATCTGCGTTCTCACCAGTGTCTGAATCATCAGCTGTCACTTTTGTCACGAGACCTCCAGCTTGACCATTCTCACTTAGAAAAGCGTTAATAACGGGTGCTGGGAAATGTGGGGCATTGTCATTAACATCAGAGATATGTACAGTTATAACAGTGCTGCTGGAAAGAGCCGGAGTTCCTTCATCTGAAGCTGTAATTGTGATGTTATACTGAGAAACACTCTCTCTGTCCAGAGGTCCGTCTACCACTAGAGAATAATGATTGTTATATGACGTCTCCAGTTTGAAAGGAATCGAGCCTTTCAGCGCACAGTGAACAATGCCATTTTTACCTCCATCTTTATCAGACACTGTGACTAAAGCAACAGCAGTTCCCGGTTTTGCGTCCTCTTTCACACTTTCCAAAAGAGGAGTCGTAACTATCTCTGGCACATTGTCATTTTCATCCACAACTTCTATTAAAACTTTACAGTGTGCACTTTTTGGAGGGCTGCCTTTATCTCTCGCCTGAACACGGAGTTCAATTGCAGAATCTTCCTCGTAATCAATGTGTCCTTGAACAACAATTTCGCCAGAGTTAAAACTAATGCTAAACAGTTTAATTTCATCGGTATTACCATGAAATGAATATTGAATTTCACTATTGATTCCCTCATCCAAATCAGTGGCAGAAACAGAAATTATTTTGGTTCCAATTGGTGTGTTTTCCTTCACTTTAACTTTGTATAAAGGTTTACTGAAAATAGGCTTATTATCGTTTACATCCATGACGTCAACAACAATACTCAAGGTTCCAGATTTGGGAGGTTTTCCTCCGTCAACAGCGGTTAATATTAAGTGAATAACGGCTTGTTTCTCTCGGTCTAAAGCTTTCTGTATTACTAACTCAGCAGATATGCTCTGTTGCCCGCTATAAACATCTAAGGAAAAATATTCATTTGAACTGAGTTTGTAATCTTTCAGAGAATTACTGCCGACATCTGAATCTTTTGCATTTGGAATAGGAAATCTGTCCCCCACATTTGCATCCTCTGTAACATTGACAACATGCGTTCTGTCAATAAAAAACGGAGCATTATCGTTCATATCCACAATTATAATTTCAAGCCGATAAAGTCTGTGTGGATTCTGAGCAAGAGCCTCTAAATTCAATGCACATTTCTGATTAGTGCCACACAACTCCTCACGATCAATCCTTTCTTTGACAAACAGCGACCCCGTTTTCACATTAACATCAAAATACTTTGCATTTGATCCAGGCATAATCTGAAACATGCGTGATTCTAGTTCCTGAGCGCTGATCTTGAGGTCTTTTGCAATATTCCCGATCACGGTTCCTTTATTTACCTCCTCGGAGACGGAATAGACAATCTGACCAACCGAAGATTTCCACAACAGAAATAAAACGATCCAGAAGGCATAATATCCTGAGAAATCCATGATTGTGCAAGAAAATGTCCAGCGATTTAATGCGATTAAAACAACTAAATAAACCTCTCTCGATATAATCCGAAATCACGAGGCACAAGCTACTATAAGCCTTGGTTATTTGCACCCTTTCAACGCAAATTCTGTTGCAGTAAAGGAGGAGCTCAGATGACTCTCAAAGTTGTGGTCTGCAGTGCCACCACGTGTTAAAACAGCGATGAAACAATGGGATGTTACTTCATACAGGATTCTATAAAACAAAGAGTGAACTAAACGAAAACATAACTTCATAAATTCATATTCAAACCATCATATCAACAAACTCATTACGAAACCAAAAAAGATATGTTTTGTATTACAGCAAATACAAATAATGAGAAGGAATATCGTAATTGCCGCTGTCCGTGGTACTGAATCTATTTAGCTTTTAAAATACAAAACAGGCCACAGTTCATAAATAAATAAAAAATAAAAACAGCAGTTTGTATAATAAGGTAATTATTCCAGTGTTGTATTTCCAACGTCACAAGATAATGAACTCATTTGCAAACTAAAATGAATCATCAAAACATGTGAGAAATTAAAATAACATTTCCAGTTTGAAAAAGCTGTCCAGTATGTTACATATCCTATCGTGAGTATCGGGTTGGGATATGCGTAATAAAATAAAAATAAATGATATTTCATTTTTTATTATTATTTTCATAGACATCTAAACTGGACTATAAACTGTAATGATAGTTTACAAAATCAAAACTTTTAACTTATTATTTTTAAAAAAGAGAGTTAATTTTGCAAGTCAAGCAGTGAATGAAATGCACAAGCAAGTTGCAATGTCTTACCTTCTCTGAGTTAGAAAGAGTTTGGGTGCGCGTAAAAGTGTCTTCTCCACTATTAATGCTGATCAACTCCGCGTCTGCTGGTGGGAACGGCGAGGGGAAAACGACTACATCACTCTTTATTGTGTCTGAACTAAAACACACGTCATACTGTTGAGTAGATTTAGAGAAGGACCAGCTTCCGTCTGGATGGGTGCTGATCACTGGAGCGCTGTACCTGCTGAAACTGCCGTCTGTCCTGTAGCATTTAGCTGCTATCAAACCCACGAGACTCAGTAAAAAGATGACTGATACTGAGACGATAGCGATGAGCAGATACACATTCAGATCTGAAAAACTCTCCTCTTTAACAGGAACTTCTCTGAATGATGTCTCTATGTCATCCAGACTCTCAACAACCACAACATCCATGGACATAGTCGCTGAGAGTGATGGCTCTCCATTATCAGACACTGTAATAATAAGTGGGTGAGTTTTTAAGTCATTGTCACTCATTCTTCTCTTAGTCTTTATTTCTCCAGTGCTGCTTCCAATGCGGAAGAGATTAGTTCCTTTGGGTTCACTTATATGATAAGACAGAAGAGCGTTATATCCAGAGTCAGCATCAACAGCTCTGATCTTGGCTACAAAGTATCCCGCTTCAGCAGAGTAGGGAATGTTCTCAGTATTAACTGATCCAGGGTCAGAATAAGGTGGTAAAATAACTGGACTGTTGTCATTCTCATCCCGAATAAACACATTTACAGTCACATTACTACTAAGAGGAGGAACACCAGAGTCTGTTGCCATCACTTCAAACTGAAATCTTTTTGTTTCTTCGTGATTAAATGATTGTAAACTAAATATTTCTCCACTCAAAGAGTTTATATTGATCAGTGTTGTTACAGGAACACTGGAGCTGGAACTGTCTAACAGTGAATATGAAAGATCTGCGTTCTCACCAGTGTCTGAATCATCAGCTGTCACTTTTGTCACGAGACCTCCAGCTTGACCATTCTCACTTAGAAAAGCGTTAATAACGGGTGCTGGGAAATGTGGGGCATTGTCATTAACATCAGAGATATGTACAGTTATAACAGTGCTGCTGGAAAGAGCCGGAGTTCCTTCATCTGAAGCTGTAATTGTGATGTTATACTGAGAAACACTCTCTCTGTCCAGAGGTCCGTCTACCACTAGAGAATAATGATTGTTATATGACGTCTCCAGTTTGAAAGGAATCGAGCCTTTCAGCGCACAGTGAACAATGCCATTTTTACCTCCATCTTTATCAGACACTGTGACTAAAGCAACAGCAGTTCCCGGTTTTGCGTCCTCTTTCACACTTTCCAACAGAGGAGTCGTAACTATCTCTGGCACGTTGTCATTCTCATCCACAACTTCTATTAAAACTTTACAGTGTGCACTTTTTGGAGGGCTGCCTTTATCTCTCGCCTGAACACGAAGTTCAATTGCAGAATATTCTTCGTAATCAATGTGTCCTTGAACAACAATTTCCCCAGAGTAAGAATTAATGCTAAATCGGTTAAGTTCATTGGTATTTCCATGAAATGAATATTGAATTTCATTATTGATGCCCTCATCCAAATCACTGGCAGAAACAGAAATTATTTTGGTTCCAATTGGTGTGTTTTCTTTCACTTTAACTTTGTATAAAGGTTTACTGAAAATAGGCTGATTATCGTTTACATCCATGACGTCAACAACAATACTCAAGGTTCCAGATTTGGGAGGTTTTCCTCCGTCAACAGCGGTTAATATTAAGTGAATGGCGGCTTGTTTCTCTCGGTCTAAAGCTTTCTGTAGTACTAACTCAGCAGATACACTGTTTTGTCCGCTATGAACATCTAAGGAAAAATATTCATTTGAACTGAGTTTGTAATCTTTCAGAGAATTACTGCCGACATCTGAATCTTTTGCAATTGGAAGAGGAAATATTTCCCGCGCATTTGCAATCTCTGTAACATTTACAACATACATGCTGTCAGGAAAAAACGGAGCATTATCGTTCACATCCACAACTATAATTTCAAGCCGATAAAGTCTGTGAGGATTCTGAGCAAGAGCCTCTAAATTCAATGCACATTTCTGATTAGTGCCACACAACTCCTCACGATCAATCCTGTCTTTGACAAACAGCGACCCCGTTTTCACATTAACATCAAAATACTTTGCATTTGATCCAGGCATAATCTGAAACATGCGTGATTCTAGTTCCTGAGCGCTGATCTTGAGGTCTTTTGCAATATTCCCGATCACGGTTCCTTTATTTACCTCTTCGGAGACGGAATAGACAATCTGACCAAGCGAATATTTCCATAAAGACAGAAATAAAACGATCCAGAAGCCAAAATATTCAGTGACATCCATGATTGTGCAGTCAATGTCTTGCAATTGATTTAAAATACAAGCAATTAAAACAACTAAACAGACAGTCTCTCTCGATACAATCCGAAATCACGACGCAGAAGCTACTATAGCCTTGGTTATTTGCACCCTTTCAACGCATATTCTGTTCCTGTAAAGGAGGAGCTCAGATGACTCTCAAAGTTGTGGTCTGCAGTGCCACCACGTGTTGTAACAGTGATGAAACAATGAGATGTTACTTCATTCACTTTCCTATAAAAAAAGAGCAAACTATACGTATCTGCGTCTCCATAAATTCAAAACTAAACTACATATCTACGCAATCGTTACAAAATAGAAACAAAATGTGTTGTGTATTCCAGCAAATACAAATAATGAGAAGAAATATACAACGTCAATGTCGCTGTCCGTGGTACTGAAGTTATTTTGTTCTTTAAATACAAAATAGGCCACAGTTAAACCATAAATAAAAAGAATACAGACATTTTGTATGAGAAGGTCATTATTCCAGTACTGTATTTCCAAAGCCACGAGATAATTAACGCATTTGCAAAACTAAAGTATCATCTTAACAACAAGTGAGAAATTTAAATAATAGTTCCAATTTGTCAAAGCAGTCCAGTATATGTATTATCTTGAGAACATATAAAATGAGCTATACGTATATATACGCGCATCGCGTAATCAAATAAAATAAATAAATAAAAACGATATTTGCTTTTTTATATTATTCCCATGGTATGTAAACTGAAAATTGAGAGTTTATAAAATCCCAAAATTCAACTTAATCATTTCTAAAAAATGTAATTTTGCAAGTCAAGCAGTGATTGCACAAGCAAGTTGCAATGTCTTACCTTCTCAGTGGTAGGAAGAGTTTGTGTGCGCGTAAAAGTTTCTTCTCCACTATTGATGCTGATCAACTCCGCGTCTGCTGGTGGGAACGGCGAGGGGAAAACGACTACATCACTCTTTATTGTGTCTGAACTAAAACACACGTCATACTGTTGAGTAGATTTAGAGAAGGACCAGCTTCCGTCTGGATGGGTGCTGATCACTGGAGCGCTGTACCTGCTGAAACTGCCGTCTGTCCTGTAGCATTTAGCTGCTATCAAACCCACGAGACTCAGTAAAAAGATGACTGATACTGAGACGATAGCGATGAGCAGATACACATTCAGATCTGAAAAACTCTCCTCTTTAACAGGAACTTCTCTGAATGATGTCTCCATGTCATCCAGACTCTCAACAACCACAACATCCATGGACATAGTCGCTGAGAGTGATGGCTCTCCATTATCAGACACTGTAATAATAAGTGGGTGAGTTTTTAAGTCATTGTCACTCATTCTTCTCTTAGTCTTTATTTCTCCAGTGCTGCTTCCAATGCGGAAGAGATTAGTTCCTTTGGGTTCACTTATATGATAAGACAGAAGAGCGTTATATCCAGAGTCAGCATCAACAGCTCTGATCTTGGCTACAAAGTATCCCGCTTCAGCAGAGTAGGGAATGTTCTCAGTATTAACGGATCCAGGGTCAGAATAAGGCGGTAAAATAGCCGGATGGTTGTCATTCTGATCAGTTATAAAAACATTTACTGTCAAGCTGCTGCTTAGTGATGGAAGACCCGAATCTGTCGCCTGAATTTCAAACTGAAATGATTTAAGGTCTTCGTAGTTAAATGACTGTTTACTGTATAAGTCTCCACTCTCACTATTTATGTCAATCATAGAGATCAATGGAATCACAGTTTTGTTTCTGCTAATTAAAATATAGGAAATATGAGCGTTCGTGTTGATATCTGGATCCTGCGCGGTCACTGTCGCTATAATGGCACCTGCTGGGCTGTTTTCCTTTAGAAACACGTTCATCACAGCTTCTGGGAAGCGTGGCGCATTGTCATTTACATCAGATATATGAACTGTGACAACACTGGTACTAGAGAGTGAAGGGGTCCCTTCATCTGAAGCTATTATTGTGATATTAAAATGGGCAATTTCTTCTCTGTCCAGTCTTCCATCTACAACCAAAGAGTAGTAGTTTCTATAAGAGGACTCGATCTTAAACGGCACCTGACCTACAATACTGCAGTGCACTATTCCATTTTTACCTCCGTCTTTATCAGAGATTGTAATAAGAGCCACAGCTGTTCCGACTTTTGAGTCCTCTTTAATAGTACTGGCCAAAGAAGTCACCATCAGCTCGGGCGGATTGTCATTTACATCAACTACTTCAACTAACACCTTACACTGTGAACTCTTAGGAGGCTGCCCTTTATCTTTAGCCTCCACCCTCAACTCAACAGCAGCATTTTCTTCATAATCAATATTACCTTTAACTGTTATAAGTCCGCTCTCTGGATCAATTGAAAACAGATCTGACGCTTTGCTACTGCCTTGCTTGACAATAGAAAATGTTATATCACTATTTATTCCCTCATCTAAATCAGAGGCGGAAAGGGTTATTATTTGGGACCCCAGAGCAATATTTTCGTTCACTTTCACTTTGTAAAGAGATTTGCTAAAAGCTGGAGAGTTGTCGTTAAAATCCACAACATTGACAATAATCTCTAATGTTCCAGACATTGCAGGTTTCCCTCCATCAACAGCAGTCAGTGTTAGATGAATGACAGGCTGTTTTTCTCGATCTAAAGCTTTAATCAGCACCAGTTCGACAGTAACACTCTGTTCTATGTTCTGCACATCCAGAGAAAAGTGTTCGTTGGGACTAAGCTTGTAAGATTTAACCTCATTGTTGCCCGAATCCGGATCTTCAGCCAAAGGAAGAGAAAATTTCTCTCCAACAGAGGAGACTTCTGTTACGTTCAGGACCTTACTGTTAATCGGAAACGATGGCGCGTTATCGTTGATGTCAATTATATGTATTTCTATTCTATAAAGACTCAGTGGATTATGAGCCATCGCTTCTAAAAGCATCGTGCATTTCTCATCAGCAGAGCAGAGCGATTCTCGATCAATTCGATTATTCACATACAGAGTCCCAGTCTTTAAATTCACCCCGAAATACCTTTTGTTGGTTCCATATACAATCTGAAACATACGAGGTTCCAGTTCCAGCACATTGATGTGAAGATCTTTTGCTAAATTGCCGACAACGGTTCCCACATTCACTTCCTCTGAGACGGAATAGGCAATCTGACCGGAGGATAAAGTCCAACAATAAGACAGCAGAATCGCAGTCCATAATTGATTCATCTCTGCTCAAAACCAACATAAATCTAAAAGAAACAAACAAATATTTAATCAAACCAAATGAGACCAGCTGAATTGTGGTTCACTACACAACCGCAGACGACACTGCTGATATGAGATGGTTTAAGAATGGTGCTTTGGAAGGAGGAGATACAAATACGCGAGTATTTGTGGTGCTCTAAATATTCGCGGTTAACAGCGACTCCAGGTGGTTTCTAACGTAATCCCAGTGCAATATTAAAGTTTCTCCAAAACACATTTAAGGAAATACAAGCTCTGTAATGTGTGATTTAGATTTTTTAAACTCACTTCCACGACAAAATACAACAGAGAGGAAAGGAAGGGTTTATGTGATTATCTTAAATATCAGAAACTGTTTAATCACATTCCACAATGAATACCCATGTCAATTCCACAATTAATAACCATCACATAATCTAGTGTATATGTTTTGCAAAAATAAATGCACATTCGTAAAGAGGAAATACTTTAACTCAGTAGGTTCAAGTTTAAATCATTAACAAAACAAACTGTGATGACAAAAAAGGCCAGTAATAAAAGGGATGTTACACACAATAAGCGCAATTGTCGCTGTCCAGTTCTGAAATTCTGCTAAAGGAAATCTGATACTCAGAAAAGATATATAATATATAATATAATATATCACAGTAGCAAAATACAACGTGGATTATCAGGATTCCAGAAACTATTAAACAAGTGGCTCTGAATGTTGAAATATCTTCAAAGCTAATAAAAAGTCAACAATAAGCTTTTACCAATAAGTAGAGATACAGCTGTAAGTATGTTTTCTTTCCCATGGAAGAAAGTGTATATGTGCGCATATTTCTTTACCATTATCAACAATAACATAAAATACATAGAGAATGGACACATAATTAAAATTGCAGAACAAATATAATGAGAACTAAACAATTTCTTAATGCTTGAAAATGTGTTTCCTACAAAGAAATCACCAATGTCTTACCTTCTCAGTGGTAGGAAGAGTTTGTGTGCGCGTAAAAGTGTCTTCTCCACTATTAATGCTGATCAACTCCGCGTCTGCTGGTGGGAACGGCGAGGGGAAAACGACTACATCACTCTTTATTGTGTCTGAACTAAAACACACGTCATACTGTTGAGTAGATTTAGAGAAGGACCAGCTTCCGTCTGGATGGGTGCTGATCACTGGAGCGCTGTACCTGCTGAAACTGCCGTCTGTCCTGTAGCATTTAGCTGCTATCAAACCCACGAGACTCAGTAAAAAGATGACTGATACTGAGACGATAGCGATGAGCAGATACACATTCAGATCTGAAAAACTCTCCTCTTTAACAGGAACTTCTCTGAATGATGTCTCCATGTCATCCAGACTCTCAACAACCACAACATCCATGGACATAGTCGCTGAGAGTGATGGCTCTCCATTATCAGACACTGTAATAATAAGTGGGTGAGTTTTTAAGTCATTGTCACTCATTCTTCTCTTAGTCTTTATTTCTCCAGTGCTGCTTCCAATGCGGAAGAGATTAGTTCCTTTGGGTTCACTTATATGATAAGACAGAAGAGCGTTATATCCAGAGTCAGCATCAACAGCTCTGATCTTGGCTACAAAGTATCCCGCTTCAGCAGAGTAGGGAATGTTCTCAGTATTAACTGATCCAGGGTCAGAATAAGGTGGTAAAATAACTGGACTGTTATCATTCTCATCCAGAATAAACACATTTACAGTCACATTACTGCTCAGAGGAGGAACACCAGAGTCTGTTGCCATCACTTCAAACTGAAATCTTTTTGTTTCTTCATGATTAAATGATTGCAAACTGAATATTTCTCCACTCAAAGAGTTTATATTGATCAGTGTTGTTACAGGAACACTGGAGCTGGAACTGTCTAACAGTGAATATGAAAGTTCTGCGTTCTCACCAGTGTCTGAATCATCAGCTGTCACTTTTGTCACGAGACCTCCAGCTTGACCATTCTCACTTAGAAAAGCGTTAATAACGGGTGCTGGGAAATGTGGGGCATTGTCATTAACATCAGAGATATGTACAGTTATAACAGTGCTGCTGGAAAGAGCCGGAGTTCCTTCATCTGAAGCTGTAATTGTGATGTTATACTGAGAAACACTCTCTCTGTCCAGAGGTCCGTCTACCACTAGAGAATAATGATTGTTATATGACGTCTCCAGTTTGAAAGGAATCGAGCCTTTCAGCGCACAGTGAACAATGCCATTTTTACCTCCATCTTTATCAGACACTGTGACTAAAGCAACAGCAGTTCCCGGTTTTGCGTCCTCTTTCACACTTTCCAACAGAGGAGTCGTAACTATCTCTGGCACATTGTCATTTTCATCCACAACTTCTATTAAAACTTTACAGTGTGCACTTTTTGGAGGGCTGCCTTTATCTCTCGCCTGAACACGGAGTTCAATTGCAGGGTGTCCTTCGTAATCAATTTGACCTTTAACAACAATTTCCCCAGAGTTAGAATTGATACTAAAACGGTTCAGTTCATCGGTATTTCCGTGTCCAAGAAATGAGTATTGAATCTCACTACTGATGCCCTCATCCAAATCACTGGCAGAAACAGAAATTATTTTGGTTCCAATTGGTGTGTTTTCCTTCACTTTAACTTTGTATAAAGGTTTACTGAAAATAGGCTTATTATCGTTTACATCCATGACGTCAACAACAATACTCAAGGTTCCAGATTTGGGAGGTTTTCCTCCGTCAACAGCGGTTAATATTAAGTGAATAACGGCTTGTTTCTCTCGATCTAAAGCTTTCTGTATTACTAACTCAGCAGATATGCTCTGTTGCCCGCTATGAACATCTAAAGAAAAATATTCATTTGAACTGAGTTTGTAATCTTTCAGAGAATTACTGCCGACATCTGAATCTTTTGCAATCGGAAGAGGAAATCGTTCCCCCTCGTTTGCATTCTCTGTAACATTGATAACATACGTGCTTTCAATAAAAAACGGAGCATTGTCGTTCACATCCACAACTATAATTTCAAGCCGATAAAGTCTGTGTGGATTCTGAGCAAGAGCTTCTAAATTCAATGCACATTTCTGATTAGTGCCACACAACTCCTCACGATCAATCCTGTCTTTGACAAACAGCGACCCCGTTTTCACATTAACATCAAAATACTTTGCATTTGATCCAGGCATAATCTGAAACATGCGTGATTCTAGTTCCTGAGCGCTGATCTTGAGGTCTTTTGCAATATTCCCGATCACGGTTCCTTTATTTACCTCCTCGGAGACGGAATAGACAATCTGACCAACCGAAGATTTCCATAAAGACAGAAATAAAACAATCCAGAAGGCATAATAACCTGTGAAATCCATGATTGTGCAAGAAAACTCCCTGCTATTTAAAGCGATTAAAACAACTAAATAAACCTCTCTCGATACAATCCGAAATCACGACGCAGAAGCTACAATAAGCCTTGGTTATTTGCACCCTTTCAACGCATATTATGTTGCTGTAAAGGAGGAGCTCAGATGACTCTCAAAGTCATGGTCTGCAGTGCCACCATGTGTTGTAACAATGGCAAAACAATGAAATGTTACTCTATAAACAACTAAACGTATCACCATCTTCATAAAGTCAACCTTCATATCTACAGTCATTACAAAACAGAAAATTTTTTATGTTTGTATATTTCAACAAATATGTATGAGAAGAAATATACAACGCTATTATCGCTGTCCATGGTACTGAAGTCACTTTGCTCTAATACAACATAAGGCAATAAAGCAAGCTAATAAACAAACAGCACAATGATGTAACAAAGTAAGTGTTCCAACATATAAAAAAGAAGGCTAAGGTGCGAAAAAGTCGGTCAGTATTAATTCTCTGTCCCTTAGTCTGCAAAAAGCGAAGTCATGGAGAAAGTAGAAAAAGGCAGTACAAGCAAATCAAATTATGAAATCCCAAAGCTGCACATTAATCTATGATTTAAAAAAACAGAGTCACGAGATGCTGAAATAACTTAAAATAAAATGTATCATCCTATCAACAAGTGAAACATTTAAGTAAGGAATTATTGACTTCAGGCCGTTGAATTATTAGAAATAACTCCGCTTCGCGTCGTGACCGCATTACCACCTCGGGTGTGCATTATTTTTCTAATAATTCAACGGCCTGAAGTCAATTATTCCTCTTATACTACAGTTACCACACCTCGAAACATTGTTCAAATGATGTATTTCAAGACGTTTGTAAAGTTTTTGTCATTAAAACGCTCTTGTATGTAGGACTAATCTAATCCTATGCCTCGGTTGCTAATTCCAAAACGTCATTTTAGAGTTAGTAACAGAGCGGAGGTTTGAGCCTCTGAGAGAAGCAGGCTAATGCTGGGGACACAATCAACGACTGGCTGAAACATTCTCTGACTGTCTGTTTCCATCGACTGCAGCAGATTTTAAACCCAGACTGTGAACAGACTGAACGCGCTGAACACGCGTTTGGGCATGATCAATCATAATAAATTACATTCATAACCGGCCTTACAGTATAAGTGTGTCCCCGGCTTTATGCAGTTATTAATGCAGTTATTAGTGTGAGAGAGAGAGAGAGAGAGAGAGAGAGAGAGAGAGAGAGAGAGAGAAGCATATGTGCGTCAGTATTAGCCTATTATTTATTTATTAATTCAATTCGTTTGAATTAGTTCGTTCATGTTTTTTTTCTTCTAATATTGACAGTAGACTAGCCTAATAAATGAAACACAAAGTCCTTTTAACAAGTATAGGCCTATCAATAATTATTTATTTGTTATAGCCTATAATTACGAAAACTTGTGCAGCAGGACTATCAATTTATTTCTGGGCCTATTCAGTTTTGTTTTTCTATTGATTATATATAGGACTATATACTTTATTTATTAAAATTAAACTTCATGTTTCCAATGATTGTGAAGTTAGACATCGAAAATGGCAGATCAAGCGCATGTGACTGCATGTTTTTCTTGTTATGAATTGTATCCTATTTCCCGTTATTACAGTTGACTATACGCGAAGTGATAGGGAACTGTAATGCAGTCAAGACCTGCTGGAACTACTTTAGCCGTGCGTTTCCCTGAAAATAATTGCACACCTTAGAACGTTCTCAACCAATCAGAATCAAGCATTCAACAGCCTTGTAGTATAACCAACTTTAATGTTTTAACGCTTAGAAGAAAATCATTTTATTTCGTAATATGTTATAAACTTCCAAACAAAAGACACTGTAAAACTAGAAAATAATAAAAATAAGTCTACTTAAATGTTGCTGAACATGACCATTTTGCACCACTAGATGACACTCAAGTTTCCTAGTTGTTGTTAATTGTGACGTTAGTGGAGAGAAGTTAGTCTCCATGTTAACATGCTGGTTCTGACCATTTAATAAAGTTTACCACCCCAGGTATATTAGAAGATCAGGGCTGCGTTTCCAGATAACGATGGATCTTAGCACTTATGAGCATTTTCACGAGTACAATTTACATACAATTAGAGTAGGTAAGGAGTACCCCCCCTCTCTCCCCTCTCCCCTCTCTTTCAAAAAGAGATTGATGTCATTTTAGAGGAGGTGGAGCTATACAAACAGTATTTTCAGCAGGTTTAAGGGCAGTCATACAAACAAACAAAATCTGGGAGGATATTGCTACAAAACTAACTGCAATAGGGGCATTAAACGATCAGGGAAGGATCGAGGTCAGGAAGAAGTGGTAGGACTTTGCCAGCCTTGCTAAAAGGAAAAGGGCACTGCAGAGGCCTGTGAAAACCCAGCTAAAGTCATTCACATAAAATCATCCTACATAATGTAAAGAACATTCTGTGAAAATATAACCTTGATATTTTTAATACTGACTGAGTAAGGTTATGTCAAAAAATTTGCTGAATTTCAGACTCAGAAAATCATGTTTTTGAGAAATTCCAATTTAAAAACAAGCTTATTTTTAAAACTACAACACATTGATCAAATGATCCTGCATATGTGCCATGTACCACATTAAAGCTGAGATCCTCCCATTTTCATTGATATATGACATTTATGGGAAAATTCTTAAAGTTTTGTAAAACAGACCTATGCGCATGTCCAAAAAGCTAAAAGCATAAAAACATTGAAACGAATTGGGGTAACACAAGTGCTTGATTGTAGCAAAAATTACCAGGTCAATTCAGTGGAATGATTTATATAACTTTATTAGTAAAATTAAATATCAGTGAAAAAAAACAAAACAATAATATATCAATTAACATATAACATTTCGGTAGAAAATATCGATCTCTTACTGGGCCACTGTGTAACATTGAGTAAATAAAAATAATTCAATGGATAGTTCACCAAAACATTACAATTCTGTCATAATTTTCTCACCCTGATGTTGTTTTAAACATGTATGAGTTTCTTTCTTCTGCTAAACACAAAATAAGAGATTTTAAAGAATGTTGGTAACCAGACAGTTGACAGCATCCATTGACTTATTAGGAAAAAAATACTATGGAAATCAATGCCGCCAACTGTCTGGTTACCAAGAAACTTACACAGGTTTGGAATAACATGAAGGCGAGTATAAGTAAATATTTGTTGGGAGAACTATTCCTTTAACAGGTCAGTCTCAAACTTTGTACACATTCTAAAATTGCCTACATGCAAAATATTTGATAATCTCATGGATTCTATTCACAAAAATATTTAATTTTGGCATTAAAAAGTCAAGTCACCTTCATTTATATAGCGCTTTTAACAGTAGTGTTACGTTCCCCTAACCGTCTAGGGGTCGTGAGGGGAGGTAACAAAGAAAAAAAAAGGCGAGAACACAGTTCAATCCTCTGTCCCAGTGTGAAGATGACACCAGAGGATATATCAAAGAAAATATTTACAAAAAAAACAAAAAAAACATAGGTTACTAGGAAGCAATGGCTCAGGGGAGAGCAAGGCCTAAAATAACAAACAAAACAGCCCACTAACTACTTATGTAAGTATAGTGTAATAGTGTGTATAATAACGTTTTTAAGTAAGTACTAAACAGGTTAAGAGAAACACCATACCCTTTTTTTCAATGTTTAGTTGAAGTGAGATCAAGAACACTTAACACAGGTCACTGCTAAACGCAGTTAGACACTACTAACTCCCAACTACAGTCTCTGAATATCAGAATCAGACAAATTTCACAACATAGTTCAATCTGGAGCTGAGGAGAAGTGCATCTCCCTCTCTACACACACTGGACTGCACCCTTACACTCTCCGTCTCAGGCACACTCACAAACCAGTTACAGGGGATGATGACTAGGCCTAAGACAGAGAGAAAGCAAGCAAACAACCACACTTGCACTGAGTGACAGAGAGAGTGAGAGAAAGCAAACAAACAAACAGGGCACACAACCACATCCACACTTTCAGAAATAAAGTAAATCAAAGAGGCTCAGGAACAAATAATCAAAATAATAATAATTAAATGAATACGTCCTTGGACATAACACTAAATAAATGAATATGTTCTTGGTGTAACGATCCACACACGGGGAAACAAGGGTAAGTTCCAAAAGCAGTAGTTTTATTAGGGATGATCCAAAATCGTAAACCAGTCCAAATGGGTCAAAATCCAACAGGCAATCCAACATGAACAGGAACAAAAACAAGAAGCAAGGAAACTGGATGACAGAAGTAGCTTAATACATACAAGGACTCTGTGACACATACTGAAACAGACAGGGTTATACACAGGGAATCGACAATGATAATGGGGAATTGGCTGAGTGCAATGATCAGTGATAAGGAACAGCTGAGTGCAATGATGAGACAAAGGATCGTGGGAAATGTAGTTCATAAGTGAAGGACACCGTGGGAAAGGAGGACATCTAGTGGACATCAGGGGAACACAAACCCAACACTGTGACACTTGGATGTAACAATAGATTGTTTCAAAGCAGCTTTTCAGTGATAATCGGAAATTTCCATACATCCTAGGGGTCACATCATTTTGCAAATAATGCTGGACCAATGCATCTAGGTGATCCTTGAACACAGCATAAATATATAAAAGTGTCACAACAGAAGTTCTGCCCCTCATAATCTTGGCGATGACGTTGACGCACAGTCTGTGATCCTTTATTTGATTTGATTTTTGGTTTCTTCCCCACAGTGCAAGTGACTTCGTATTTGAGCTAAAACTACCATATCGAGTACAGTATTGTCCATCTCCAAATGACTCATGATGAGTGACAGCAACTCTCCCTCCTTGAAAAATGAAGAACACTTTTCCCCATTGAAATACTCACTGCAGTTGCAAGAGAACCCTATTTTCAGTTTCACATCTGGACTTCCAGAATTAGAAGCAAATTGTTCTTGTTGGTGTTCCCTCTTCAGATTCGCCAGACTAGCTTTGGGTTCAATCACCAAAACTGGCTCCTCCTCTCCTCATCATCGTGTTGGTCACTGCTTGAAAAAGCAAGGAGAATTTTTTTAATTCAAAGCAAGAGACCTAAAAACATGATGGCGTAACATGCAAGAATGGGGTGTGGGGGCTAATTCCACATTTAAAGTGGATAATAAAGGATTGTACATATAAATAAATATATCAGTTTTTTTCAGTTTAGTCAGACTTGATCTGATTATCTGAGGGGAGGGCAGAGGGACAAGAAACAGGTAGAAGACGGAGTGTACTCAAACAAATAAACATCATGTCAAAAATGTAATTAATTTAAACTGACTCAATCCCAATCAACAAATCTGTAATAAACATTTAAATCCACTCTTTTTGCATCCCAGGATGAATTCTGTGGTAGCATTACATTGGCTGAACACTGACAGTATACATTTACAGTATACATACATTTAGCATTAAAAAAAAATAATGACAAAAACTTACCGTCAAATTCCTCGTCAGTTTCGTCCAAGAATGTTCACCATCATCCTCCAGAAAATAATCTGCTCTAAAACCCCAATGGTCACTGTTCTGGATCGGGGTTAACTATCACTGTCTTGTAGACCTCCCAGACACCCCAGGACTAGGTCTGGAGAGTGTCTATCCCCAATCCAGGACACAGCCAGACCCAGAGCCCAGCCCACCACCAACCTTGCCCACGGAGACTTCGCTAGAGCCCCCAGCAGATGGAGAGCGTCCGGCCACCACGACGAGTGAGCCAGAGCCCGACGAAGAGAGGACAGTGCCAACCATCGCCACAGAGCCGGAGCCCCAGTGAGTCTGACCAGGGGTGTGAGCCAGCGACATCAGCAGCAGATGGGATTCTGGTGGAAGTGGACACAGAGGACTGGCTGATGAGATGGGACAGTGAGGTATTGCCTCCCACTCTGAATTAATAGTTTCTTCTTCATCATCGCGGTTTCAAACAAGCATCAAATCTGCACTCTTAGAAGAAAAGGTTCTATATAGAACCTTAAAAGGTTCTATAGGCGCTACGTATTTGGAACCCCTAAAAGGTTCTATATAGAACCCTTTTTAAGGTTTCAATAAAATTGAATTCTTTGTAACCAGGAAAAGGGTTCTATATGGAACCTTTTAGGGGTTCATTCATTATCATTTGTTTTGTGCTTTCCAAATTAAATATTTCATATTATTTACAAACATCAAGACCCTAAAATGTATTTATGAATGCATGTGAATGATCACAAAATTCAAGATATGGGGGTTAGAAAATGTATATCATTTTATGTTCAATATCACACGAAGAGTGCCATTTCAGTTTTTCTCCTCTAAAAATCAGCATGATTAAAATATGATATTAAGTTACTACAACAGTTTAATAAACAATAAATTAATTACAACTACAAAATGTTGCAGAATAATGCAATATATGAATGAATAATAGCCTATAAAGAACCTTTGTGCCAAAAGGGTTCTTCCTTGTCATTATAGAACCTTTTTAGCATGAATAGAATTGAGTAAAGAACCCTATGGTTCTATATAGAACCCCAATGAACCCTTTTTTCTAAGAGTGTGCTTCTTCGATCTGTATGGACTATAAATTACACTATTAATCCCGTCAAGCTTCCATCTCTCACCCTCACAGCTCAGCCAGTCCACCAGTCCCGCCTAAGCTGTGGCCTGCAGCCCTTTGCCTTCCCCGTTGACGCCAGGATCACGAGTCCCGCTGATACTCCACGTTCCTACATTGTATAAAGGCAGACTGGTCTGAGAAGAAACCATTCCCATATGAGAGCAGTTCCTTCACAGGCACAGCCAAGAGATTCGGGACTGTGTTAGAAGCAGAGCATGCAGGGTGATCAGACCACCATTAAGACTAAACCTTTGGAGTTTGACTTGTTGTTGTCCGATCTGATGTTATTTCCCTTTCTTCTGTTGAAAGACAGTAATAACTAAAAAAAAAAAGCCTTTTTTTTCTCCTACAGAGAAACTGAGTTTTATTAAAAAGAAAAAACACAGAAGGGGAGGGAATGTATGCCATGGGTAAACCCTAGATGAAACTGAACATTTTGTTCAACAACTTACTTTGCAATGTCATTTTTATCATAAAAACATTGTGGTGTTTGACCCAAACACTAAATAGTCACCTTCTACACAGAGCTAACCTGTAACAGAAATTATATATGCTTTTTTTAAGTGAAATATACACACTTACTATACTCAATTTACTCTTATATAGCAATAGGCGTTTTATATTAAGTCTTTTTAGTACTTGTTTACAAGGCTTGATGTTTTAAATCGAGTCATTAAATTTAGTTTTTTTTTTTAAAATGCAGTGGTCGTACTTGATGTGGCGTGTTTAAAGTTGACACTTGGACCTCAACTTCTTCTTATCAAATATATAAAAAGGCAGAAGAGCACAGAGTAGTGCAGTCCTCCTGAAGACAACCACAGGGAAACAAACAACACTTAGCACTTGTTTTCATCTGAGAAAGAGTACTTATGTCAATATGAAGTTCACTGAAACAATACAGATGAACAGAGCTGATGAAGGAGAGATCTATGCCATTGAAGACATTATATATGAGGAAATCAGAACAGGAATGGAGGACTCAGATGCCAAGAGACTTCCGTACAAAGGTATACACACTCACCTCATTATGATAGTGAACTCAAACTAAAAAGCTAAAGAAATATTTGTCATTTTTAGGAAGTGATTCTGTGTTGAACAGAATGTACGGAGCAGTTCTGGTGTGTTTGGTGCTGCTGTGTGTTCTTCTGCTGACTGTCATCATGCTACGCGTTCAGCTCAACACATAGATTGCCCAACCAACATCTGATGGACAGTGAGAACTTTGCAAATGAGAAAGAGCAGATGCTAGCTAATAATCCTCATACAGAAAATACAGATACAAAACAAGAATACAGACCTCGAGAAAGAGAGAGAAAAGTTACAAGATGAGATAACCGAACTCAAATCAAATGAAACCCAGTTACTGACAAAGATTGCCAACTTCAAGAATGAGATAGACCAGAAAACAAACCAGTCCAAAACCAATATGACCAGTACGACCTCATCGATCTATGAGTGAGAAGCCATCAGCCTATATATTGTTAATTATTATCTAATAATAATAATAATAAACTCACACAGCAATGAAAGTCTAATGCTGATCTGGTGATGGAGGACATGGAGGTCTGGAGAGTCCAAAAACTGCGCTGTAACTAGCAGAAACAAAATGTTTCTAAAAATATTTCCCTAATAACCCATTACATGAAATATATGTTTATTTGGAACAATGTAAACAGGATATTATCTCTCCAACACCATGACATATATGTGACGTACTTTTTTAATAGATTCCTTTTGACTTTTTCAAAAACATGTTGTTTTTGTAATGCTGCATTTTTCAAAATAAAGCTTTGAAGTGATGAAACCAGACTCATTTCAAATTTGTCATCCATGCAGAAAAAAAGTAACTGCAATTAACAGCAAAAAATAAGTGAATTAAAGTATGTGGTGGTGGCAAATAATTGTACTTCATGTAATGTATGTGCTTGCATGACAACAAACATCCGATCTTAGTGGAAAATTACTCCCTAGGACCCCCTTGAAAATGAGATGGTACATCTCAAGGGGCTATCCAAAATAAAAGAATAAAGAACTTAGTGGAAAATAATCTAGACTAGAGAATGAGTTTTTTTTTTTTTTTTGTCTCCATATATGGTATAGATCTTCTTAATTTAAATAACAGGAAAGCAGCAGAGTGAGGTGTGAGTGATGCAAAAAGGAACTACTATTACTAGTTTAGTAGTTTCATACTTCAAGTAAACTTGTATTTTTTTTTAAGTGAACTTAACATCATACTTATAGATTACTAGTTATATCTTATTTTTGCCCTTCATTTAACAATTTAACAATATGCTAATTTGATGCTAAAAAAACATTCATTATTATTATCAATGTTGAAAACAGTTGTGTATTTTTTTAATTATTTTTTTTCAGGATTCTTTGATGAATAGAAAGTTCAAAAGAACAGCATTTATTTGAAAAGCATTCAGGTTAAGATTCGCCAGACTAGCTTTGGGTTCAATCCCCAAAACTGGCTCCTCCTCATCATCATGTTGGTCACTGGAGAAGGAGAAATGTTTCAATTCAAAGCAAGAGACCTAAAAACATGATGGCACAACATGCAAGAATGGGGTGTGGGGGCTAATTCCATTAAAGTGGATAATAAAGCATTTTATATATAAAAAATATCAGTTTTTCAGTTTAGTCAGACTTGATCTGATTAACTGAGGGGAGGGCAGAGGGACAAGAAACAGGTAGAAGACGGAGTGTACTCAAACAAATAAACATCATGTCATAAATGTAATTAATTTGAACTGACTCCAATCAACAAGTCTGTAATAAACATTTAAATCCACTCTTTTTGCATCCCAGGATGAATTCTGTGTTAGCATTACATTGGCTGAACACTGACAGTATACATTTATACTGACTTTTTTTTTTCTCCCACAGAGAAACTGAGTTTTATTAAAAAGAAAAAACACAGAAGGGGAGGGAATGTATGCCATGGGTAAACACTAGACGAAACTGAACATTTTGTTCAACAACTTACTTTGCAATGTCATTTTTATCATAAAAACATTGTGGTGTTTGACCCAAACACTAAATAGTCACCTTCTACACAGAGCTAACCTGTAACAGAAATTATATATACTTTTTTTAAGTGAAATATACACACTTACTATACTCAATTTACTCTTAAATAGTAAAAGGGCGTTTTATATTGAGTCTTTTTATTACTTGTTTACAAGGCTTGATGTTTTAAATCGAGTCATTAAATTTAGTCTTTTTGTTTTTTAATGCAGTGGTCGTACTTGATGTGGCGTGTTTAAAGTTGACACTTGGACCTCAACTTCTTCTTATAAAACATAAAAGGCAGAAGAGCACAGAGTAGTGCAGTCCTCCTGAAGACAACCACAGGGAAACAAACAACACTTAGCACTTGTTTTCATCTGAGAAAGAGTACTTATGTCAATATGAAGTTCACTGAAACAATAGAGATGAACAGAGCTGATGAAGAAGAGATCTATGCCAATGAAGACATTATATATGATGATATCAGAACAGGAACAGAGGAATCAGATGCCAAGAGACTTCCGTGCAAAGGTATACACACTCACCTCATTATGATAGTGAAATCAAACTAAAAAGCTAAAGAAATATGTGTCATATTTGTCATTTTTAGGAAGTGATTCTGTGTGGAACAGAATGTGCGGAGCAGTTCTGGTGTGTTTGGTGCTGCTGTGTGTTCTTCTGCTGACTGTCATCATGCTACGCGTTCAGCTCAACGCAGAGACTCACCAACATCAGATGGACAGAGAGAACTTTGCAAATGAGAACGACCAGATGCTAGCTAAGAATTCAATCCTCACACAACAGAAAACACAGATACAAAACAAGAATACACACCTTGAGAAAGAGAGGGAAACATTACTGAACAAGAATACAGACCTCGAGAAAGTGAGAGAAAAGTTACAAAATATGAATACAGACCTTGAGAAAGAGAGAGAAAAGTTACAAAACAAGAATACAGACCTTGAGAAAGAGAGAGAAAAGTTACAAAACATGAATACAGACCTTGAGAAAGAGAGAGAAAAGTTACAAAACAATAATACAGACCTTGAGAAAGAGAGAGAAAAGTTACAAAACAAGAATACAGACCTTGAGAAAGAGAGAGAAAAGTTACAAAACAAGAATACAGACCTTGAGAAAGAGAGAGAACAATTACAAAATGAGATAAACGACCTCAAATATAATGAAACTCAGTTACTGAGCAAGATTGCCAACTTCAAGAATGAGATAGAGCAGCAAACAAACCGGTATAATACCAATACATATTTGGCCAGAACAATTTCAGCGATCTATGTGTGAGAAGCCATCAGCCTATATATTGTTAATTATTATATAATAATAATAATAAAAAACTCACACAGCAATGAAAGTCTAATGCTGATCTGGTGATGGAGGACATTACAAAAACTGCGCTGCAACTAGCAGAAACAAAAGTCAAAATGTTTCTAAAAAGATTTCCCTAATAACCCATTACATGAAATATATGTTTATTTGGAACATTGTAAACATCCATAGAGGATATTATCTCTGCAACACCATGACATATATGTGACATGCTTTTTTAATACATTGCTTTTGTATGTTTAACATTTTGTTTTTGTAATGCTGCATTTTTTAAAATAAAGCTTTGAAGTGATGAAACCAGACTCAATTCAAATTTGTCATCCATACAAAAAGAAAATCCATACAAAAAAAGTAACTGAAAAATAAGTGAATTAAAGTATGTGGTGGTGATGAAATAATTGTACTTCATGTAATGTATGTGCTTGCATGACAACAAACATCCGATCTTAGTGGAAAATTAGTTTGTGGAAAATAATCTAGACTAGAGAATGAGAGATGTTTTTTTTTTTTTTTTTGTCTCTGTATATGGTATAGATCTTCTTTCTCAATTAAAATAACAGGAAAGCAGCAGAGTGAGGTGTGAGTGATGCATTAAAAAGGAACTACTATTTAGTAGTTCCATACTTCAAGTAAACTTGTAATTGTTTTTAAAGTGAAAGTGAACTTGACATCTACTAAAGTGCTTCTTTATCTTAAATGAATTTTGGCATTAGTATATTTCATACACAATGGTTTTTTTTTCTTTGTTTTTTGTGAAATGTATAGTGTAACTTTGTCAGCTATTCTGAAACATTACATGTTTTTTTATAAGAGGGGAAAAAAATGTACCACTACAATTAACAAACACACACACACACACACACACACACACACACACACACACACACATGTCTGGTTCGCTATCTTTGTGGGGACTCTCCATAGGCGTAATGGTTTTTATACAGTACAAACTGTATATTCTGTCCCCTTACACTGCCCCTGTCCCTAAACCTACCCATCACAGGAGACATTCTGCATTTTTACATTTTCAAAAAACATTACTTAGTGTGATTTATACGCTGTTCTCCTCATGGGGACCGCTGACTGGTCCCCACAATGTAGGTGATTTCAGGTTTTACTATACTTGTGGGGACATTTGGTCCCCACAATGTAATATAAACACGAGCACACTCACACACACACACACACACACACACCAAAACTGGTTTTGGTGCAGAGGTGTGCTGGCTGAATGACAGTTGGACCAAAAAAAATCAGACCGCATTGATTTTGAAAAAAAAAGAAACTTTCTATAAAACATTGTCTTTTCTGCTCCACGTGAGAAATATGGCATACAGGTTTGGAACTACATGAGGGTCAGACTCAGAGCATGAATAAACTATGACAGATGTTGCCATTTAAAGATTGCTAATAGCTCCCACTAGTGCCATTGAGATGTATTACTTTGCTAATATTGAGGAGGCTGAATAATTTATCTTCAGCATGCAATGCCAAATCAGAACACTGTTGTAATAATTACAGTGCTTTTTTATTTATGTATTTTTTTTTTATTTTTTATTGCTAAACGTCAGTGAGCACAACTGGAGCTACATGTGCAAAACTCTAACTACAGTCTGCACTACCAACAGTCACCTGAGCTAAACAGGTTACATCACCTGCAAAACTCATTCCAAGCAACACAACTCTTAACACATGGCTCAAAACAGGCTCAGTGCAGCCAAACACTATGCACAACCCTCACTGAGATAACACACACTGTCACTCAGAACACACTGAGAGTAAAAACACTAGCATCAAACACCAATACAGAAAATACTAACTTTTACAGTTTTGAACAATTTCAGTGACTTCATACATAGTAATATTTTCTTCAAAGAAAAGAGTGACATTCTTGCACATGATTTATTTAAATTTTTATAACATTATTAGCAGTTTGCTTCAATAGTCTGTAGTAATTTACGGAATTACAGTAATGAGAAAAAAAAAAAGGTAGAAACTAAAAGTACATACTGTAATTCCAACAAATAATTGAGGGGCTAATCCTGCCTCTCTCTAGCATCAGGCCACAGGTTTTCATCAACATCACATCTAATGTTCTCTCTCGCCATGCACCTGGGGAAGAACCTTCTGCAGTGCCTTATCCATCCCTGGCAGTCCTCTGGACTCGTGTCCTCACATCCGGCTTCCAAAAGAGACATTTGGTCATGTGGGTGATCAAACACTTTCCACCTCCAGGCAGAGAAAAACTCTCTATTGGGTTGAGGAAGGGTGAATACAGTATGTTCCAAAATGAGTCTTTCTGATCTCTACCTATCTATATATATATATATATATATATATATATATATATATATACAGTGAGGAAAATAAGTATTTGAACACCCTGCTATTTTGCAAGTTCTCCCACTTGGAAATCATGGAGGGGTCTGAAATTGTCATCGTAGGTGCATGTCCACTGTGAGAGACATAATCTAAAAAAAAAAAAAAAAACAGAAATCACAATACATGATTTTTTAACTATTTATTTGTATGATACAGCTGCAAATAAGTATTTGAACACCTGTCTATCAGCTAGAATTCTGACCCTCAAAGACTCCATTTATTATCCTAAATTAGATGCACCTGTTTGAGTTCGTTAGCTGCAAAAAGACACCTGTCCACCCCATACAATCAGTAAGAATCCAACTACTAACATGGCCAAGACCAAAGAGCTGTCCAAAGACACTAGAGACAAAATTGTACACCTCCACAAGGCTGGAAAGGGCTACGGGGAAATTGCCAAGCAGCTTGGTGAAAAAAGGTCCACTGTTGGAGCAATCATTAGAAAATGGAAGAAGCTCAATGATCCTAAGAAAGGTGAGAAATCAGCCCAGAACTACACGGGAGGAGCTGGTCAATGACCTGAAAAGAGCTGGGACCACCGTTTCCAAGGTTACTGTTGGTAATACACTAAGACATCATGGTTTGAAATCATGCATGGCACGGAATGTTCCCCTGCTTAAACCAGCACATGTCAAGGCCCGTCTTAAGTTTGCCAATGACCATTTGGATGATCCAGAGGAGTCATGGGAGAAAGTCATGTGGTCAGATGAGATCAAAATAGAACTTTTTGGTCATAATTCCACTAACCGTGTTTGGAGGAAGAAGAATGATGAGTACCATCCCAAGAACACCATCCCTACTGTGAAGCATGGGAGTGGTGGCATCATGCTTTGGGGGTGTTTTTCTGCACATGGGACAGGGCGACTGCACTATATTACAGTTTTTTTTCGATTGCTAAACGACAGTGAGCACAACTGGAGCTACATGTGCAAAACTCTAACTACAGTCTGCACTACCAACAGTCACCTGAGCTCAAAACTGACTCAAAACAGGCTCAGTGCAGCCAAACACTATACACAACCCTCACTGAGATAACACACGCTGTCACTCAGAACACACTGAGAGTAAAAACACTAGCATCCAACACCAATACAGAAAATACAAACTTTTCATCTTTACAGTTTGAGCAATTTCAGTGACTTCATACAAAGTAATATTTTCTTCAAAGAAAAGAGTGACATTCTTTCACATGATTTATTTAAATTTTTAGAACATAACTAACAATTCTTTACGGTAAATGAAAATTAGCAGTTTGCTTCAATAGTCTGTAGTAATTTATGGAATTACAGTAATGAGAAAAAAAAATATATATATATATATATGTGTGTGTGTTCACTAACAAGTCTAAAACAAGACACCTGCTTAGCCTTTCAGCTGAAATTGCAGCAGTGTTTGAAAGCCACAAGGCTGAAATATATTATGCTTTGAATGTGTGGTTCACAGTTTTGACTGCAGTGTGTTAGCATTTGAACAAAATGCTGTAAATCCACAGTGTTGTGCAGGTTGTGGTTAAAGTCATAGGATAAGTGTGTAGAGTTTTGAAAACTGTGTTCAAGCAATGAAAAACGAACTAGAGTTTGGTCCACATGAACTGCTGCTGTGCAGACTGTAGTTAGAGTTTTACACATGTAGCTGTGCTCACTGTCGTTTAGCAATCGAAAAAAACTGTAATAAGCTGGAGGATTTTTAATGCATGAATCTTCATACATTTAATTCAGAATCTATGACTATACATTGAATCTATGACTATCCGTTTTAAAACAATTTATAAATCATATCTTTATGCCTCTCACATAAGTATTATTGTACTCAGACAATAAGAGAGAAAGATGGAGTGAAAACAATATAATTGTTAATACATGTTTTGTGGACTTCTTAATGCATTCTCTAAATGAAGTTTTATGTAACAAAGTTCGGGAGGAGCATGTTCAGGTAATCAACCAATCAGCTCAAGAGGAAGCCGGTATAAATGAAGCTTTTTGCCACCTTCTGTCTCATGACAAGTTTCTCAGCATTTGACTCCGCCCTTGTGCCGTCATGTCTGAGTTAGAGCTCTTCCCCTCTGATGATGATTCTCTCGTCACGGACGAGACTCCATCACAATCCGCGGACCGTTCCATCTCCAGCCTCCTCAAACCGGGGACGCCAGCTTCCTCGATTCCCTCCATGCACGCCAAGATGCCGAGGACTCCCCTCACCACCGCCGGCGAGAAATCCACCATCTTCCTCAGCGTCTTCACACTCTCCAGCCCACCCAAACATCCATCCCATAGGGAAGTGGACTGTTAAAGGGCTGAGACAAGCCCTAATTATCTCAACTCGCAGATTGAATAAAGCAGATTTATTTAATCTATATGTCTCTTTACAATCTACTCACCCTTCTGTTTCAGCTCCCATTTCATCGGCTCGAACGAGAAAGGCCCGCCGGACCCCGATCGCTCGCCCCCCAGCGTCTTCACCTTACACAAAAAAGTGCCGGGGCCCGCTCACGCGCCACGTCGCCGCAGACCTTTTGCTAGCCTGGGCTGCGCCCCAGAGCCAGTCGCGGAAGGGCTTCAATCTCTTCCAGGTCAACTCTTCTGCTCAGCCCGTACGCTCCAGATCCCTGAAACACCAACTACATATCAGCTCCTCAAACGTTCCATCTCCCTCCTAACGCTACCTCTTTAAATTTTCCCTATTTTCAAGCGCCAGGTGCGCACCCTAGCGTGAGGATGCCTCCGTTAGCCGGACATCCGCCGACGCATTTTCTTCCCCTTCCTCACTATGCTAATTTCTTTCCTTCTCCACCTGTACCGGGGGCTGACATTTGCGCGAGGATGCCTCTGCAAACAGCCTCAGCACTGGCCCTCCCTCTGATCAAGCCTCTCCTCACTCGATCTCCCTTCTCTCTCTATTCAGCTACTCCTCAACCAGCCCCTCCAAACGGCGTCGCCGCAGAACCTCCGCCAGTGATGAACACCATCAGAGCTCAAATCCTCGCAGGTGCAGATGTAGACTTGGGCTCTCTCCTATCAATGTTACCCATGTCAGAATCCAATTGCCAGGTGGACTACGGCGACACATCCGTCACTTTAAAAAATAATACGCAGGTTTCATCACGCACACTGTCGTTGACCGAATCTTGTATTGCTTTCAACCGCTATACCGAAGTTATGTGCTCTGCTTTTCCCCATAGACGGCACAAGCTGAGCGATTACCTTTCTATCATAGCGGAGCTCGCACTGTCTTATGGGGGTGGTCATTTTTACAACTACCACAAGTTTTTTTCTGCTAAATGCGGCACTCGTATTTCCCAATGGAATCAGTGTCCTTACTGGGGAGCGTTGGACTCTGATCTCCATAACGGAATTTATGTTGGGTGCCGAAACATCACGAAATTTGCAGGTCCGTAAACCATGCCACCACAGGATGCCCTCAAATTAATCCCCCGATTCCTCCCGGCCCAGTGCAGAACCCCACCAAATCCACAGGTTATGTTCCGCGACCGGCAAGAGAGGATCACTCTTCCGGTAAAGATTTTTCAAAACAGAGCACCATACGTTGCTTCCAACAGGCAAGTTTGCAACAATTTCAACGAGGGGATGCCTAAGACAACGCTGTCGCTATCTCCATGTCTGCAATTATTGTAGCGGTGCCGACGCCCGTGTGGTATGTCCAGTACAAAAGGCCATAAATAAAAGTGAGAAAAATTACCTCTCGACTCGACTCGGCCGAGGAATTATCCCATCACCCCGATGTCAACTTTACAAATTATCTGCTGTCTGGTCTCAACCAAGGTTTTAAACCCGGCGTAAAATGTCAGCCCACGCAAAACAACATCTACAATAATCTTCAGTCTTCCCTAGCAGAGCCTGAAGTAGTAGATGATCTAATTAAAAAATAAATAGAATCAGGGTTCATGATCGGTTCGTTCGAGGCCCCTCCGTTCGACAAATTTCGCATTAGCCCCATAGGCGTGGCTACTAGAACATTTTCAGGGAAAAAGCACATGATAATAGATCTTTCAGCCCCTCATAACTCTCCATATCCATTAACAGTCTTATCCCCCTCAAAGAGTATTCTCTTAACTACCACAACATCGAACAAGCCATAACTATGATCAAAATAGCCGGTCGCGGCGCATGGCTGGCAAAAGTAGATATCACTTCCGCTTTTAAAGTAATGCCAATCCACCCAGATTCGTGGCATTTATTTGGCGCGAACTGGCTGAAAAAGTTTTATTTTGTGGTGCGTTTAACATTCGGTTGCAAAAGCAGCCCCAAAATCTTCAACATTCTATCAGAAGCCTTATGTTGGATGTTCCAACAATTAAGCAATTCCTTACCTTCTCCATCTGCTTAATGATTCCTTAATCATTTCACCTCACGACGCCATGCCCAAAAATAGATTGAATAATTTTAATCGCGTCCAATCTTTCAGACTGCCCAATTTGTTCCAAACGCGAACTCTCGCTGCTTGGCCACCTAAACTATGCTACGTGCATTATTCCGCAAGGCCGCCTTTTCATCACGCATCTCCTCGCCCTCTCGTCATCCGTTCTCACGCTGGAAGACCGAATTATCCTATCTTGCGAGTGCAAAAATGAGCTAAAATTAGGGATAACTTTACTTAACCAGTGGAACGGCTTAACTTTTTTTTTACAACGACTTCATCTCTCTCCCCCTCAAAATCAAACTGTTCACAGACGCAGCTCCCTCGATCGGATTCCGGCTGCCCCCCCCCCAGCTACTAGACACTCCCCAGTCTTCAGCCTCCTCTGCCCTTTTCGAGCTCTACCCGATCGTCGCCGCAGCTTCTCTATGGGGGAAAGAGTGGTCATCCATAAGCATTCAAGTTCATTGCGACAATGAAGCAACCGTTCACAGCATTAACAGAGATCGTTCTCGCTCACCTGCATTAATGCCACTCCTCAGACACCTCATCTGGATCTCCGCCTGCGATCAGTTCATAATAAATGCAAAACACGTCCCAGGTGCTCTCAACCAAATCGCTGACTCTCGCTCTCATTTCTCTTTTCAGAAATTCAGGATGCTGGCACCAGAAGCGGACCCCATGCCAACCCCAGTACCTCTTTATTCTCAACTAATCTTCCTATAAACCATCCGCTAAAATCCCTTCTGGACACGTCCATCGATTCCATCCTCCAAGCAGTTTCACCCAGAACTCTCCAAACATATTGCACCACGTGGAAATCTTTCAAATCATTTCACCTCTCTCACAACCTGCCGTTTCCCAAATTCTCTCTACTTACCGTTACTTAATTCATATCTCACCTCAATAGAGTTAAAGGTCTCCAAGCCGGATCCATAAAAAGCTATTTAAGCAGCATTCAACTCTTTCACAAATGTGTTTACGGTAGGCCCCTGCCTTAAATAACTCTCAAACGTCCCTTCTCATTAAAGTAATTCAAAGAACTCATCCTACCAGACAATCCATTACAATTGACACACTCACCAAATGTATTTCATCACTCCTTCTCGGATACCACTCCACCAACACCGCCCGCACACTAGAAGCTATGTTCATCCTAGCTTTCTTCGGTTTTCTCCGCTGCTCCGAATTGACCATCACTTCTAATTTCAACTCAAATATTCACCCTACATTTTCAGATTTACATTGTAGATAACAAAACTGTATATTTTTTCATCAAAAGTAAAACAGATCAAGCCAAAAAAGGTCACTTTATTTTCATTTTCAATCTGCCAACTCCCATTCAACCGTACTACTCTCTGCTAAATTACCTACAGTATAAACGTTCTACGCTCAAATCCCCTCTCGATCCACTCTTTGCAGACAACTCCAATTATCCAGCCACGAGATTATGGTTCCAAAAACATCTCAAAACAGTCCTCATCAAATCCGGCATTACAGCAAACTAATTTTCAAGCCATTCTTTTCACATCGGAGCAGCAACCACAGCTGCACCAAAAGGTCTTTCCCAACAACAAATTCAAACCCTCGGTCGCTGGTCATCTGAAGCTTTCAAAACCTACATTAGATCCAGCCGCTTCCACATCAGAAACGCTCACCAAGCCCTAACCAATTAAACCGTGAATTCCCATCACCTGTTGCGCTCCATTCATTGTCACTCTCCAAAACAATTTTGGCTCGCCGTTTTCACACCCGCTACAATAAGTATATCTAAAATACAGTGTATTTTTTACAATTGCAGGCTCTCCCGTTCATACGCAGTGATGGCTCCCCGTTTGTGGGCCGGGCTCTGTCCCCCTTCCGAAGCGCTGTTCAAGCCCTCCCGTCCGAATCGCAGTGAGAGCCTGCCTGTCTTAATCATCGTCGGACGGCCGCGCTCGTGTCGCCGTGCGTGCTCCCCGTTTGTCGGGCCGCAAGGGGTCTATTCCCGTGTCCCAGCCCCCTTCGAAGTGCCGGTCGAGCCCTCCCAACCGAGTACAGCGGGCGCCCCCCGTTCAACCACCGGCAAGGCTTACCCGTCCGATGCCGTGTGCATCCAAGTTCCCGTCGGATGCCTCGAGAGCCCTCCCGGTTGAACGGCTTTACTCATTCCCAAATCTCGCTCGTATAAATCTGGCGTCATCGAGCTGTCAGTTCAACTGCTGGCGGAGTACTCTGGGTTCGGGCAAAATTCCGAGCTCTGGGCCCTCCCCTGGACAGCAAGCCAAATACACATAAATACATCATTAGATTTCATGTACGTGTGAACTCGTGAAACTAACTTATAGTGTTGCATGATCACTTTTGGACTTCTCACATTCAGATGGTTTCATTACACGGTTTAGGTGCTAAACACTAGACGAAACTGAACATTTTGTTCAACAACTTACTTTGCAATGTCATTTTTATCATAAAAACATTGTGGTGTTTGACCCAAACACTAAATAGTCAACTTCTACACAGAACTAACCTGTAACAGAAATTGTATACTTTTTCTACCCATTCTCACTCCCATGGGTCAAAAACCGAAGCATGGTCAAGCGCCCCCGGCGTCACAATGAGAACGGCAAATGCACCCCTTGGCGTCAATTTAGGGACGCATTAGGAACTCTATTGCTTTCAATGGGAAACCTGTGGCGTCAACAACAGACGCAAATTTTATCAATAGGCAATAGCGCTGAAGAAGTCTCATTCCGAACACATCGCAATATTTGGCATCAGTTCAAGTCCTAAATACGCTGTCCTAATAATGTTTGTTGTAATGTTTTTTCTGTTTGTCGATATTAATCAGCTCCCTCATGTTCAGTCACTGCATTATATCTGTTATTTCACTTTCTTTCAACACCTTACTAAACTACAATGATTAAACAATGCCTGTCACGTGACATGCTATAGACCTTTAATTAGTTAATCATATTTGTACTGACTAAGTCCTAAACGAAATATAGTACTGGTTGCTTATACAACGGATTAAGTTTAGACGTGTGCCGTGTGATCTCACACATATCAAACACGGAGAGCTCAGTAATGTTATTATTATCTAGCAAGTTTATTTTCCTCTATATATCATACAGCGGCAATATCTTAACTCATAATACATACATACAAAAACAACAAACCGTATTGATCACCACAAAGGCAAGACACTGGGCACAGTCGAAAACTGTTTGCTTCCCAAATCAGCAACACCTGTGGTGGAGTTTCCTCCAAGTTAAATGGCCTAACCGGGCTGACCCGAGATCAGCTGAGCCACAAAGCACATACAGCCCCCTAGTGGCACAGGACAAAATTACATAAATACAGAATGAATATGGCTCATACACTCCAGCCCCTAATTGCGTCTGCCAGCGCAATTACACCAAATTCAAAAGAGTCATAAATACCGAAAATATACCCCATGGGAACCAATTACTCTTTAGCTTCATTAAGCAAGCATAATTTAGTAATGGGTCGTTCAATGATGTTTGTCTTGGTCTTCAAACGAACCACACGTACCAGACCTCTCTTATCAGGGAAGGTTTCCAGGACTCTTCCTAGCATCCATGACCCACGTGGTGCTGTGGAGTCCGCAACCATGACCAGGTCTCCAGGAACAAAACTCCTCTTCTCCTGGTTCCATTTTTGACCCTCCTGTAAAAGCGGTAAGTACTCGCGGATCCACCTCTTCCAAAAGAGATCCGAAATGTACTGGGTTTGTTTCCACCTTCTTCTTGCGTAAACATCCCCTTTGTTGAACAGTCCTGGTGGGAGAACTGGTTTTCCTTTGAGGAGTAGCAGATGGTTTGGCGTCAACGCCTCAAGATCGTTGGGATCCTCTGACAGTTTTGTGATGGGGCGATCGTTAAGCATAGCTTCAGCCTCACAGAGCACGGTTTGGAACCCTTCATCATCCAAGGTTTGCTTACGGAGCCCAGAGCACAAGATCTTCCTAATCATCCATATTTCAACCAGATGATCCCACAGTAGCTGCACGGATCTCAAGCTGTCTGGCGGACATCTCGGCATGGATGAAGGAACATCACCTGCACCTCAACCTGGCAAAGACTGAGCTTCTCGTCCTCCCTGCCAATCCGTCTCTACAGCACGACTTCACTATCCAGCTTGATTCTTCCTCAATCACCCCATCAAGATCGGTCAGAAATCTTGGAGTAATCTTTGATGACCAGCTGACCTTCACAGACCACATTACAAAGACAGCTCGATCATGCAGGTTTGCTATGCACAACATCAGGAAGATCAGGCCTTTCCTAAATGAGCATGCAACACAACTTCTCGTCCAGGCCCTGATCATTTCTAGGCTTGATTACTGCAATGCTCTTCTGGCTGGACTTCCATCATGTGCAACTAAACCTCTACACATGATCCAGAATGCTGCAGCCCGTCTTGTCTTCAACGAGCCCAAAAGGGCCCACGTCACTCCTCTGTTCATCTCTCTGCACTGGCTACCACTCGCTGCTCGCATCAAGTTCAAGGTGTTGACGCTTGCTTACAGATTGACCACTGGTTCAGCTCCCTCATACTTCCACTCACTACTACAAGTCTACATCCCTACCAGAAGCCTACGATCGGTCAATGAGCGGCGGCTCGTGGTACCATCACAGCGGGGCACAAAATCACTCTCCAGAACATTCTCATTCACGGTTCCATGCTGGTGGAATGATCTCCCCACCGTCATCCGGAATGCAGAATCCCTGACAGCATTCAAAAGACAACTGAAAACCAATCTCTTCCGGGAGCACTTAGCATAAAAAAAATAAAAAAATAAAAAATAAAAAAATAAATAAAAAAAACTCACTTTCCCTTTTCTTTAAATCCTCGCTTGCCTGGCTTATGCTACTCCGAGCTATGTCTGAACTTTGTATTTTGAGCACTTCTGGCGTTGTTTTTGCCTCTTCACGATGACTCGCTTGGTTTAGTCCTCAGTTGTAAGTCGCATTGGATAAAAGCGTCTGCTAAATGACTAAATGTAAATGTAAATGTCATCCGTATCATGCGCTCCCATGCGCCACCGTGATGTGACCCAGTTGGAGGGTTAAAGCTCCACTTGATTCCCTTTTTGGACAAGGCTCTTTCAATGCGGTCATGATTCAAAGAGGCCAAGGCTTCTCGCAACTCCCTTTCTGCACCCACAAAGTTGGTGCCATTGTCAGATCTCAAGTGCGAGATTTGTCCTCTTCGACAGATGAACCTTCGCAACGCGTTGATGCACAAGCCTGTGTCAAGAGAATAGGCCACTTCCAGGTGCACGGCCCTGCTTGTCATGCAAGTGAATACTACTCCATATCTTTTCACGATGCTACGCCCTCTTTTTACGTCAACTGGCCCAAAGTAATCTACGCCAACGTTAGTGAAAGGCGGTAGATCAGGAACCACTCTCTCCTCTGGCAGGTCTGCCATTTTTTGCTCACCAGGTTTTCCACTATGAAGCTTGCAAATGAGGCATCTTGATATGATCTTCCTCACTGCAGTAGGTCCACTTGTGATCCAGTATTTTCTCCTTGTAGCGGAAAGAACATGATTTCTACCTCCATGTCCAAGCTGTAAATTGACATGACGGAGGATAAGATCTGAAATATGTTGGTCCTTTGACAAGATGAGGGGGTGTTTAATGTCCTCAGGGATTGCTGCCCTTTTTGCAGCCGTCGCCCAACTCGTAGAAGTCTTCCTTCTAGAACCGGATCCAATTTGAGGAGGCTGCTACTTCTAGGAACTTGTGGCTTGCCAGAGGTTAGTGCAGCAAATTCAGTGGGGAATCTTTCTTGCTGGCAAAAAGCGATTATGGAGGTCTCAGCCTCCAAGAGATCTTCCAGCGTCACCTTCTGATTCCCAAGCGATGTTGAGAAAGCTTGCATCTGCTTTTGCACATCCAACCTTGCTGTTCCAATAGCACTGATGTTTTCACGCTCCAACTCTTTTCTTTTTTCTTTCAGTTTGAGCAGAGTTCCTTTCAGCTTAATGAGCCACGCAACTGCAACTTTCAATCTTTGCCAATCAGAGAAATGGGTCATCAGTTGCGATGTTGCATTGATGTCAACAAGTATCGCATTGACCGTCAGACTTCTCTTTACTTCTGGGTCGTCGGCAGTGACACTTGTATCCACAGGAAATGTTGGCCACATTTCTTCAGGTTCTCGCAGGAATTTCTTCTATCCATCTTTGCTTCACAAGATCTTCTGCCTTCAATCCACGTGAAGCATCGTCTGCAGGGTTCAGGGATGTAGGAACGTATCTCCACTGCTCAATTTCCGAGTTGACCCTGATGGTGGTTACCCTGTTTGCTACAAAGGTTTGAAATCTTCGGTCCTCATTCTTTATGTACTTAAGAACTGATGTGCTGTCAGTCCAAAAACAAGTCTTCTTTAGTGGAAACTGGAGCTCCGATTGAAGCATCTTGTCCACTCGTACTGCAACAACGGCAGCGGTGAGCTCTAAACGGGGAATGGTGACAGTCTTCAGGGGGGCCACTCAGGCTTTGCCAAATAAGAAAGTAACATGAACCTTCTCATCCATGTTCTGCATCCTCAGGTAAGTAGCCGTACCATAGCCATTCTCGCTCGCATCGGCGAAGTGATGCAATTGGGCGCTGACAGTCCTTCCAATTCCTGCAGGCTTCACACATCTGTGGATCTTAAAATATGCCACCTTCTCAAGATCTGTCAGCCATTTGTTCCACTTCTGCTGGAAAGCTGGAGGTATTGGATCGTCCCAATCACACTTCGTCCCGCACAACCCCTGCAACAGCAGCTTGGCCGGGAGTACAAGAGGTGCCAGGAACCCCAAGGGATCGTAGACGGAACTGATGATGGATAGCATGCCTCGCTTGGTTGCCGGCTGCTTCTTGACTTTCAGCTTGAATTTGAAAGTATCCGTCTCGATACACCACTGCAAACCCAAAGCTCTGTCCAATGGCAGCTTATCCCTGTCCAGATCAAGCTCATGCAGGTTCTTGGACTTGAGATCCTCTGGGAGGCTTTGAAGCACTTCTCGACTATTACTAATCCATTGAGTGAGGGCAAACCCTCCTCTGCCGCAAATGGCTATAAGGTTCTTAACCATGGTAACTGCATCCTCTTCAGAGGGCAGACTCTTCAGTAGGTCATCCATATAGAAGTTTCGGTTGACCGTTTCAATTACTTCTGTTGGAAAGTTAGCCCGATTGTCTTCAGCGGTTTTCCTAAGAGCAAGGCAGGCGACACTAGGTGATGAAACCGCTCCAAATAAATGGACAGTCATGCGATGCTCTACAAGACCTTGCTCCAGGTTACCTTGAGGCCACCATAAGAATCTTAAGTAGTCCCGGTGTTTCTCTGCCACCTGAACCTGGTGGAACATAGCCTTTATGTCCGCCATTATTGCCACTTGTTCCTGTCTGAACCTCATAAGAACTCCAACTAACGAGTTGGTGAGGTTCGGTCCTTGTAAAAGCTGACTGTTGAGCGAGATCCTTTTGTACTCTGCTCCACAGTCAAACACCACTCGTAGCTTTCTTTTCCGTGGATGGTACACGCCATGGTGCGGAATATACCACACCTTCCCTGTTGGCGTTTCCAACTGATGCTGCGGCACTTCTTCGGCATAGCCATTGCTAATAACATCAGCAAGAAAGTTGTTGTACTCTTCATGAAAGCTTGCGTCTTTTTGAAGTCTCCTTTTTAGACCATGAACACGTTGCATGGCAACACTGAGGTTGTTCGGCATCGAAACATCTTTCACTTTGAAAGGCATTTGAAACGTGTAATGTCCATTTTTAAACTGAGCAGAGCTTTCCATTATCTCCACAAACTTCTTTTCTTCCCTTGACATTTCCTCCTGTTCTGCAGAAGCTTGCTCATTGAAGTCGTAGTTGTACTGGCTGGTTAACAGTTCTTCAATTCTGTCAATAGCAATTCTGTTGGCATAAACTAAAGGGTGGTCACTTCCACAGTCGCTACTTCCCCGTACCGGACCATTTATTACCCATCCCAGTAGGGTTCTGATCGCGTAGGGTCCTTCACCTTCACGACTGTTAATCACCTCCCAAGGCTCCATCAACTTGGAGGCGTTTGTGCCAATTAATAAGTCAACATCAGCATTTATATGGGGAATCTTTACATCCTCCAAATAAGGCCATTTTCTCAGCTCCCTTTCGCTGATTATGTTGGCTGTAGAGACAGGCATCTCTTTCTGGGTACACACTTTGGAAAGTGGATAGAAACACTCACCAGAAACTCCTGAAATTTCCAGACCGTCAACAACGGAGCTTTCTACTGCGTTATTATGGCCCAAGGTGCGGATATGAATTTTGCATTTGCGTCCTTCTATGTTCAACTTGTCAATAAGCTTCCTGGTGCAGAAAGTTCCTGTACTCCCTGGGTCCAGAAAAGCATAGGTTTCAATAACCTTGTTTCCTTTTAAGCACTTCACCTTAACAGGCAAAATGGGAAGAATTCCATTGCAGTGGCCAGCCCCTGTAAGACAACAAGCGGAGGATGTTGTACAGCTGTCGGAAGTATTTGACTGCTCAGTAATTTTCTGCTCACCATCCTTCTGCTTCTTTGGAAAAACCCTTTCCTTCTCACCTATGTGCAAAACACTGGGGTGCGTTCGGTTACACTTGTTGCAAATGATGCGCCTGTCGCAATTCTTACTCAAGTGTCCTGTGCACAAGCAACTGAAACACAGACCTTTCTCCTTTAGATAGTCCAGTTTCTCCCTGTGTGTCTTTTTTCCCAGTTTAAAACACAGCCGACACCTGCTAACACTTGACTGGACTCGTACAGAGAGGGAGCGCGTCTGACTCTGGAATACTAACGGATTTGCCCCCTTATGATATTATGAAAATGACAGCGCGACTGGAAAAGGGAAAGTTTGTTTTTTTGAGCTCCGCGTAATTCTCAAAGGGTAACCGGTTTCTGAACGCTAGCTACTTTAACTGCGGCTACTAGAAACTTTGGCAACTGAGAAACAACGAAGAAAGAACTTAAAAGACTACAAACAAATGGACATTGACGCGTTTATGTGTGTTTTGTGACCTTTTTCACCCCCGTATCGGACAGCTGTGTCCTGTGTGCCACGGAATGTAACATCTTCCATCTTAAGTTACCTGGACAAGAAATCTCGGTGGGAAAACTTTTGCCATTATCATGAACATGATGCAAACCCTGCTTCTCATCCTGAGCTTGTCTGTCTGGGGATGTAATGGCAACGCCCGCACAACACCACGAGTGCACCTGTCATATAAAGAGTTACTGGAGACAAAAACCATACGGCCGTTCAGTTTCTCGTTCAACACCAGTGACTACCGAATTCTGCACATGGACCAAGACCAAGGACGGCTCTACCTGGGCAGCCGTGAATATCTGGTCTCTCTAGACATGCAAAATGTCAATAAAGAACCTCTCATTATTCACTGGCCAGCAACAGCGCAGAGAAAAGGGGAATGTAGATTAACTGGCAAAGGTGGACAGGGAGAGTGCGCTAACTTTGTGCGTCTGATTGAGCCGTGGAACAGGACTCACCTGTACGCCTGCGGCACAGGAGCTTATAAACCCATCTGCACCTTCATCAACAGAGGCTGGAGAGCTGAGGAATACCTCTTCCGGCTTGTTCCTGGTTATGTGGACTCTGGAAAGTGGAAAATCTCCTTATGATCCCCGACAGGAGAACGCAGCAGCTCTGATCAATGGGCACCTGTATGCTGGGGTACATGTGGACTTTATGGGTACAGATCCAGCCATCTTCAGAACCTTGGGAGACCGTCCCGCTGTCAGAATCGAGCAGTACGACTCCCGATGGCTGAACGAGCCAGTGTTTATAAAAATCCAGAAGATTCCAGACAGTGCGGAGAAGAATGATGATAAGCTTTACTTCTTCTTCCGGGAGAAGAGTTTAGATGCTTCGGGAGGCAGCGCTCCGAGCGTCATCGCGAGAGTAGGCCGAGTCTGTCTGAATGATGATGGAGGTCAAAGGTCACTTGTGAATAAGTGGACGACGTTCCTCAAAGCACGACTGGTCTGTTCTGTGATTGGTGCAGACGGTGTTGAGACTTACTTTGATGAACTGAGGGACGTTTTTATCCAGAGGACCCATGATGAACGGAACCCCATCGTGTATGCTGTGTTCTCCACAGCTGGCTCTGTGTTTAAAGGCTCTGCTGTGTGTGTGTACTCAATGGCTGATATCAGAAATGTCTTCAATGGACCCTTCTCTCACAAACATGGTCACAACTATCAGTGGACACCCTACACTGGCAAAATCCCTTACCCTCGTCCAGGGACTTGTCCTGGAGGAACTGTCACCCCTGATCTCCACACCACTAAGGCCTTCTCTGACGAGGCTGTAAACTTTGTACGCGCCCATCCGCTGATGTATCAACCTATATATCCGATACACAAGCGCCCCCTGGTGGTCAGGACTGGAGTTGATTACCGTTTTACCACCATTGCTGTGGACCTGGTGGATGCTGTGGATGGAAGATACGAGGTGCTCTTCCTGGGCACAGATCGTGGAACAGTTCAGAAGGTGATTGTCTTACCAAAAGACATCAGCACAACAGAAGAGCTCGTTTTGGAAGAAGTTGAGGTTTTTAAGACTCCAGCAGCTGTCAAAATCCTGAAGATTTCTACTAAAAGGCAACAGTTGTACGTGTCCTCAGAAAGGGGTCTTACCCAGGTGTCCCTGCACAGGTGTGCCGTTTATGGCAAGGCCTGTTCGGACTGCTGTCTGGCCCGAGACCCTTACTGCGCCTGGGATGGAGAACACTGCTCTGCTTTCACCCCGGCTACCAAGAGGTCTGAGCACATTCATTTACCCTGACAGGAGAAGCAGAAGGCAAGATATCAAACACGGAGATCCCTTAAGGCAGTGCAGAGGATTCAACGCTAAAGTAGAAAAGCGTCTGAGGGAGACGGTGCAGTTTGGGGTTGAGGGGAGCAGCACGTTCCTGGAGTGCCAGCCGCGGTCCCCACAGGCCACCGTCAAGTGGCTCTACCAGAAGGATGGCAAACGAAAAGCGCTCAATCGAGACAAAGAGGTCTTGAAGACCGGGCATGGCATCCTGCTGAAATCTCTCGCCCAATTGGATGCCGGCCTTTACCACTGCCTGGCAACTGAGAACAACTTCAAACACACCGTGGCGCGCATCTCCCTACGGATCCTGGACTGGGAGATTGTGGAGGCGCTGACCGAGTCGGATGTATCTGTAGAACCAGAGCACCACCGCCACCATTCCCATCACCACCCTCCACTCCCGCCCCCTCCCCCTCAGTCCCACCCACCTCAACTCCAGCTCCACCCACAGCCTGAAGTGCGTCTCATCAACCAGTACTGCCAGTCCTACAGGCAGCAGATACAAAGCCAACCACACAAAGCCAAACGCAACAACCGCAGGCACACAGGAGAACAGGAAGAGGAGGAGCTGCAGGAGCAGTGAATGGAACAGCATCTGGGACCTTGTTGACCTTGTCCAGTCCATGTGCCCAGGGAGCTGAGGGTTGCTGATTTGGGAAGCAAACAGTTTTCGATTTAAACGAAATATAGTACTGGTTGCTTATACAACGGATTAAGTTTAGACGTGTGCCGTGTGATCTCACACATATCAAACACGGAGAGCTCAGTAATGTTATTATTATCTAGCAAGTTTATTTTCCTCTATATATCATACAGCGGCAATATCTTAACTCATAATACATACATACAAAAACAACAAACCGTATTGATCACCACAAAGGCAAGACACTGGGCACAGTCGAAAACTGTTTGCTTCCCAAATCAGCAACACCTATGGTGGAGTTTCCTCCAAGTTAAATGGCCTAACCGGGCTGACCCGAGATCAGCTGAGCCACAAAGCACATACAGCCCCCTAGTGGCACAGGACAAAATTACATAAATACAGAATGAATATGGCTCATACAATATTCATATCAGGTTCAGAGTAGTACAATTAGTTCCAAAGTGGTATTTATAGTAGAAGCACAGTAAAAACAACACTTACCATGCTTTTAACATCAGTAACCTTAGTTTTACTGTGATGGTGAAAGGACAGTAGGCCTAATCACACAACTTACCATGCTTTTACCACACTATTGGTAGTTTTAATGTGATATTTGTTGTAAATGATCGTAACCACAAAACTTACCATGCTTTTAATGCCTAATAATGTAAAATCCAAGATTTGTTTGGTAAATCAGTACTTTTTCCTTTTAATAATCCTATAGGGGCCTATATTATACATAATGATATTTTCTTTTCTCCTTTTTTCAGCTGAAATGACCAAAAGGCCCTTTCGGACTCAGTCAGCCCATTATTGTTTGAGGAGAAGTAAAGGGAGGATATGGAAAGCAATAAAGGCAAATATTCACAATTGGATGTATGTGTTAGTTTTAACCCTTAATCAAACATTTTATCAAGCATTTGTTGTTTCTAAAACCTTTTCTTACAAAACCCATAGCCCAATCAGTACAAACATAGTCTCAAAGTCTTAATAATTCACAAGATTTAACAAGTTGTCAAATTTGTGCGATACTTGTACATATGTGTATACTTGTACATAATCCTGCAGCTTTTACTCCTACCGCTGTCATTGGCTACTGCCTCAATTCCTGTACATATTTATCGCGATATTTATAAATCAGTTGCGCCCCTTCGAAAGTAGTCGGATGTTCCACACACTGTCAGAAAGTTTATATTAATTGCATTTTATTCTTAAAAATTATTACAAATTGGACCCTGTCTGTTCATGTTCCAATGATACATGGTGTCTCTCCACACCTCATAACCTACCTCTGTTTGCAAGAGTGGAAAAGCTATTCGACATCAGATATTCGATTATTTTGTCATGATCAGATCAGTTACACTGCTGATAGCATTTAGTTTTTTTAAACAAGTTCATATGATTCAGTGAACATATCAGTGAACTTATTAGATAAATGCATTTAACATTTAATTATACAACACTCTTTACAGAAACATATCTCACAGTTATGGATAAACTCATAACATCATCATCAAGTGTTGTGCTGGGCACATTGGGCAACAAGTGTCCTCCAACGTATTCGATCCGTGGCCAAGTTCTTCACATCTTCCCATGGGACACTGACATTCTTCAGGTCTTCGTGAAACATCTGTCTCCGTGTCTTTCCTGTCTCCTGCATCCTCCTGGTGGTGTCCACTTCATCACTGTGTTTGGGTGTTGTTGTTCGGGCATGCGTCGGATGTGTCCAGCGAGGTGCACCCTTTTGCTCTGTCACAGTTTCTGAAAGTCTTCATGTGGAGTCCCAATCCTATGATCTCTGATATATGCAGAACCAATATTTAAAATAGTAATTTATCTTTTTCCATATTGTTAAAGAATTGTGTTTTCTCGTTTCATCTTCATAAACTGTACTTGATGCCTGCCTAATGCCTTTATCAAAAAAGCGTCAGTGCTCATCAAGAGTTTTGCTAAAGGACAGTTTCATTGCCATCCATTAGCTTCATTAAACCTTTTATTACAGTGGTCACTACAGTAAATGTCCATCATAATTACATCTATGGTTTCATTAAATCACTACCTGGTTAATGTAATTGTAATATAGGCCTACCCGTGAATGTATTTTATAGAAGCATTTTCTTGCAGACATTTATAATCATTAACTATTTTAAGTTGCCTTTCAGTTAGTTACAATAATCACAATGACATAGAATTAAAGTTGAGAATGTAAAATGTTGTGCTTAAGTGTTTGCCTATTTGTTCTTTAAAGGGAAGAAACAAATAGGTAAAAGTTGAATCTCATCTCTTGGTTTGTAAAAATATTATTACTTCATCATAGTGATTCTTTTTAACGTTACTGTGTGTTTCACTATAATTGATTGCCTCTTTATCTGGCTATTTTTTTATATAATTAACTGATTTTTATACTGTTGTGCAGTACATTTGTATTCAGTTTGACATTAAATATTGGAATATGTTTTCAAAATTGTGGGCATTCATTATGCATTTATTTAAATATAATTGATGTAACTTTGATATACTATACATACCACTGTAAATGTTAGAAGCACCTTAGTACATGTAATTATCTTTAATTAAAATACTGCAAAACTACTGTAGGCCATTGCTTGCAAAAATGTTTCTCTTTCAAAATATATTTATGCATTAGTCTTCAAATAAGCAAATTTGTATCATTGATCATGTGAACTCGTTTTTGTGAAGTCTTTTGTATTTAAATGTGAGTTTTATTATTTAAGTAGAAGGAATACATGTTTAACGGCCCAATTATTAATTATTTAAGATATCTATCCCAGAACCAGAAGAGATATGTCATCATTTACCATAAATGGGCAAGTAAGTGTGACGCATCTGTTCAGCTGGGTTGTCATTGGCTGTGATTTTATGAAGAACTCGCTGCGATTGGACTATCTTTTAACCCATATAAACGGCGCTTCATGTTACAAAGTATGTTTTGGTGGTATTATTACCACAGTTATACATTAAGTTAACTATAAAATGTCTCTATGTTGTGAGAAATTACTCCTTTACCGAGACCCTAACCCTAAGCATGTCTGCACATTTCAATGAACTGCAGCACCATTTTTCCTGTTCCATTGATAGAATGACAGAGATATGTGGGTAATGCAGTTTAAAGTAATTAGTAATGAAACAATTTAATGTTAAATAAATAATATATTTAATGGACAACTGGATATCTAAATGTGTTAATTGTGCAAACCTTTATGACATATGTGAGGGACCAACGCACTGTGAGCACTTTTAACAAACCTGTATGCCAGCTTTCATATTATGTCTGAAAACTGTACCCAACATTTAGTAGACGTGGCAGAAGCAGTTGTCCTGCCAATGTTTTCTTTGATACGCTAACCGGACTTTGAGTTACACACACACACTATTACACAAGGATAATGCACAATTCAGTAAAAAAAAAAAAAAAAAAAAACCTTTCCAAATCTTCTGATTGCTTATATGCCTGACATTGGAAATGTCTTTAATTTTAAATGGAGTAGTAGATGTACTAAAATGATCAACATGGATCATCTTCAATTATACTTTAAGTGTTTGCAAGATAGCACCTGCAGCCTTATTTACATATACCTTCCCTTTATTTCACTGAACACTGGCATACATCAAGTATGTGTAACTTTTGTTACATTGTTGTTCCAAATACCATTAATCAGATTAAAAAAAAAATGTCCTAAGTAAAAGAGTCATGGTAATTAATTATATGAAGTTGTTTTTAAATTATGAACTAGACTAAAGAAAGTTAACATTTCTCAAATAAAATGTTTCTTCAAAAATACATTAACATCATATTAATCCATTCACAGCTGCTAAAGCCACACAAATGAGAGGCAGAAAATAATATTCAGTCACCTAAACACCATACAGAAAACATATTTGATTGTGTTGGAAAATAATGATTCATTATCACAGCTAAACTGGTTTCTTGTTCTTCCCTGTACGTCTCTATCATGTTTAAGTTCTTCTTCCTCGTCTAAACAGTTTGTTCAGTTGTACAACAACAGATGAACAGAAGATGTGATCACTGATGTGGTGTAGCTTTTTCTCAAAGGAAGAAGTCTCAACATCCCATTGTCAGCCGTTCTCCAGTCCAGGTCTGAAAGAAAAACAAAAAACACAATTCAAATTAATTGTTTTAATAGACAGTCAGGTCAGCTTATGTTCTGCGTTATTTAAAGCAGTGATGGACAGCTCTGGCCCTCAGTGTCCACTGTCCTTCAGATTTAGCTCCAACCACAAACCCTCCTGCCTATTGTCTACAAGTAAACCTGAAGACTTTAGTTAAAATTTCCAGATGTGCTCAATTAGGGAGGTCAACTCTCCAATGGGTTGAAAAGGAGAATGCAAAGGGCAAGAGTTGTCCATTCCTGATTTAAATTTACAAAGCAGCAGTCAGCACATTACATACTATACACATTGAAGTATCATAAAACTGCAGCACATTTGATGAGTAAATACTAGGGGTGTAACGGTACATGTATTCGTATTGAACCGTTTCGGTTCGAGGCTTCCGGTTCGGTACGCATACAAACCGAATGATTCCTAGGACCATTTTTCCTTCTGACAAAATCCGCGCTGGCGCGACCACCACAACGTTGCGCAACATCAAATGGCAAACGTAATGAAAGCGGAACGAAACTGCGCTACTCATTATATTGTGCTTAGCGGACATTTATCAGTTCGGAGTCGGACCATCAACATCTGTGCAGCGCGAGCTCTATGAGCGCGAGCCGATCTCGATCAAGCGACACTGTTACTACACAGCGCTAAGAGATCCAGTAAAGAAAGCATTTGAATTCCCCACTGAAGTAATAACATCGCTCCGAGATCTAGTGAGAAGCGTTCACATTTCTCCGTTATTAACCGTAGATCTCTATTAGCACTAGAACTACCAAGGCGGTCATTTTGACCGTTTAAAAATTTTACAGAGTAATAACTTTGTTAAAATAAAATCAATGTGGCTGTAGGACTCTGACTTTTCCTAAATATGTGTATATTTTATTCTGACACTGTTATTTTATTAAAATCACAAAACACAAAACAGTTATGACTATTTCTACCTAGAATGGCCATGGCGGTCATTTTGACCGCACGCATTATAGATATCATAAGTCCGCTACATTTCCCGCCATCAACGCGCACATATTGTTCAAGAAGTGCACAAATGAGCAAGTTTCTCAGAGGGACTTCATCACGCGACTGGCAAGCGAACTTCGCTCCGACCACATGAAATCAAAAGCCCCACGACTGGTGGTGCGATAGCCAGGACGCGGGCAGGAGCAGCAGCTGATGGAGAGAACGATCAGTGCCAAGTAAGGAGGAACTGCGAAAAAAATAAAACCCAAGGAGACATGTGCCCAATGTCACAAAGTATAGTGTGTGGGAACTGCACACGAAATGCGGTGTTTGTGTTGACTGCGTACGCGTTAGTGAATGATGCGGGGGGGTTTTGTGCCGTTCAAATTAGCCCTTTATTATTACCTATCGTAACATTGTATATCCATTTATTTTTAGATTTTGTATTGATTATTGAACTTATTTACAAACAGGGCTGTACTAAACGGTATGAAGCTTTGACGTTTCCTAACTTTTTTGCATGTCTATTCACGTGGTGAAAAATATATTTTTGACGCAAAATTTTCCTTACATTTCCTTAGACCTGTCGGGGCAATCTTTCTTTTGTGCTTGTTTTAAGTGCGATGACGTTATAACATGACGACAGGAATTAAAAGCATCATTGGAAAACTTAAAGAGAAAGGTTAAAATGTAGATATGACATGACGAAAATTATGTTCAGTACGGCCATATGACCGTCAAAGTATGAACGGTCAGAATGACCGCTGTGGTCGTTCTAGTAGTTATGGAATTCCGGTAGTTCTAGTGTTAAATCAAACAGCGCTGACGTGGAAACCAGGATAAACATTTTGCCGTGAATGAACTAGTAATAGTTTTTAAGTCCACAGATCAGCAACATTCACCATAGATTTAATGTAGTAGCCTACTAACTGTAACCAGTTTGGCTGGAATAGTGAAATGCTTTCAAGTACTTCACAATTTTTTTTCCAGCACTTCAAAACTCAAATATTATATAAATAAATATATATTTAAATGTTATTTTTAATGTGATGACCAAAACATTATTTATTCATCCTTCAAAAATTATCCCCATTTATAAACCTGAAAGTTTCAAGATGTAGGAAAACTCACACTTATTTAAAAATATTTTTTCTTTTAATAAATAGGACATTTCTCTGGCATTTCTTCCTTTTTGCTGTACCGAAAACGTACCGAACCGTGACTTTAAAACCGAGGTACGTACCGAACCGTGATTTTTGTGAACCGTTACACCCCTAGTAAATACTGATTGAAATATTCTAGAAACTTTGAAGGGCTGATCACGGCAGGATTCGCTCTTGTGAGGGTTGGCTCTTTAAAGAGCTGTTGAGTTTGATGTTGTAGAGATCTTAAAAAAGGACTAAGTAATCCTGCAAGACAGAAAGGAAGGTAATTTTATGACATTATGAGCAAGTCAGTTTATATATAACTATATGATTTATTTCTGTAAAGAGTGTTGCATAATTAAAGGTTAAATGCATTTATGTAATAACTTCATTGATATGTGGGCATGATTAAAAGTAGGCTATGTCTTTAATAGCAAGCAATAATCATATGAATCATATGAAGAAAAAAACATGATTTAAATGCAAACGGGACCGTTATCAGCAGTGTAACTGATCTGATCATGACAAAATAATCGAATATCTGATGTCATGTGACAAGTCAAATTAGCTTTTCCACTCTTGCAAACAGAGGTGGGTTATGAGGTGTGGAGAGACATCATGTATCATTGGAACATGAACAGACAGGGTCCAATTTGTAATAATTTTAAAGAATACAATGCAATTAATATACATTTTCTGACAGTGTGTGGGAGATCCGACTACTTTCCAAGAAGGGGCGCAACTGATTTATAAATATCGCGATAAATATGTACAGGAAATGAGGCAGTAGCCAATGACAGCGGTAGGAGTAAAAGCTGCAGGATTATGTACAAGTATACAAATATGTACAAGTATCGCACAAATTTGACAACTTGTTAAATCTTGTGAATTATTAAGACTTTGAGACTATGTTTGTACTGATTGGGCTATGGGTTTTGTAAGAAAAGGTTTTAGAAACAACAAATGCTTGATAAAATGTTTGATTAAGGGTTAAAACTAACACATACATCCAATTGTGAATATTTGCCTTTATTGCTTTCCATATCCTCCCTTTACTTCTCCTCAAACAATAATGAGCTGACTGAGTCCGAAAGGGCCTTTTGGTCATTTCAGCTGAAAAAAGGAGAAAAGAAAATATCATTATGTATTATATAGGTCCCTATAGGATTATTAAAAGGAAAAAATACTGTACAATACAAGTATACAAATATACAAGTATCATACGAATTTGACAACTTGTCAAAAAAATATTTGGATTATTTCATTTATTCATTTACATTGACTAAAACATTTAGAAAATAATTCTTGTTTAATAATTTTGTTGAATAATCTTTTTATTATTATTTATTGTTTAATAATATTTGTTGGCTTAAAGTAAAAAAAACTATTTTAAAAACTAAGCTTTATAAGGGGAAAAAACACATTGGCAAGTAGTTTGGCATTGTATTTTATTATAATGTCTTTAAAAATAAGCAGTGGCAGAGTTTAATTAAGCCAACTAATATTGTTTTAAAATAAATCCCCCTGTTGTATGTTCTTTTTCAGAGAGTAAGAAAATGCAATGAGATTTATTAAAAAATCCTTTGGATGACTATATTATTTATTTTATTTTGTGAAGAAAAGTCTTGTATTTATTTTTTATTTTTTTTATTACTTGTTTACAATGCTTGATGTTTTAAATCGAGGCATTAAAATGAGTCATTAAATAAAAAATTTTTTGAAAAGTGTTTTTGAAAAGTGACCTCAACTTCTTCTTATAAAACATAAAAGGCAGAAGAGCACAGAGTAGTGCAGTCCTCCTGAAGACAACCACAGGGAAACAAACAACACTTAGCACTTGTTTTCATCTGAGAAAGAGTACTTATGTCAATATGAAGTTCACTGAAACAATAGAGATGAACAGAGCTGATGAAGAAGAGATCTATGCCAATGAAGACATTATATATGATGATATCAGAACAGGAACAGAGGACTCAGATGCCAAGAGACTTCCGTGCAAAGGTATACACACTCACCTCATTATGATAGTAAACTCAAACTAAAAGGCTAAAGAAATATGTGTCATATTTGTCATTTTTAGGAAGTGATTCTGTGTGGAACAGAATGTGCGGAGCAGTTCTGGTGTGTTTGGTGCTGCTGTGTGTTCTTCTGCTGACTGTCATCATGCTACGCGTTCAGCTCAACGCAGAGACTCACCAACATCAGATGGACAGAGAGAACTTTGCAAATGAGAAAGAGCAGATGCTAGCTAAGAATTCAATCCTCACACAACAGATACAAAACATGAATGCAGACCTCGAGAAAGAGAGAGAAACGTTACTAAAAAAGAATACAGACCTCGATAAAGAGAGAGAAAAATTACTAAAAGATATAACTGGACTCAAATCAAATGAAACCCAGTTACTGAGCAAGATTGCCAACTGCAAGATTGTGATGGAGCAGAAAACAAACCAGTCCACTACCAATATGCCCAGTATGACCTCATCGATCTATAAGTGAGAAGCCATCAGCCCATATATTGTTAATTATAATAATATTAATAATAATAATAAACTCACACAGCAATGAAAGTCTAATGCTGATCTGGTGATGGAGGACATGGAGGTCTGGAGAGTCCAAAAAACTGCGCTGTAACTTGCAGAAACAAAATGTTTCTAAAAAGATTTCCCTAATAACCCATTACATGAAATATATGTTTATTTGGAACAATGTAAACAGTCAGGATATTATCTCTCCAACACCATGACATATATGTGACGTGCTTTTTTTAATACATTGCTTTTGTATATTTAACATGTTGTTTTTGTAATGCTGCATTTTTCAAAATAAAGCTTTGAAGTGATGAAACCAGACTCAATTCAAATTTGTCATCCATGCAGAACAAAAATTAACTGCAATTAAGAACAAAAAATAAGTGAATTAAAGTATGTGGTGGTGGCAAATAATTGTACTTCATGTAATGTATGTGCTTGCATGACAACAAACATCCGATCTTAGTGGAAAATAATCTAGACTAGAGAATGAGAGATGTTTTTTTTTTGTGTGTCTATAGATCTTTCTCAATTAAAATAACAGGAAAGCAGCAGAGTGAGGTGTGAGTGATGCATAAAAAGGAACTATTACTAGTTTAGTAGTTTCATACTTCAAGTAAACTTGTATTTTTTGTTTAAGTGAACTTAACATCAAACTTATAGTTTACTAGTCATATATTATTTTTGCACTTTAAGTATAGGAACAATTGAACAATAATGTTAATTTTATGCTAAAAAACATTCATTATTATTAGTTGAAAACAGTTGTGTACAAAAATAAATTTCAGGATTCTTTGATGAAATAGAAAGTTCAAAAGTAATATATAGAAAAGTATATTTTATAATATATAAGTATATATATAATAAGAATATTATTAAGAAAAATTATATTTTGTAACATTATAAATGTCTTTACTGTAACTGATGAATAAAAGTATTGATTTATTTTATTTACTTCCCCTAAAAAATAAAATAAAGACTGACCCAAAACGTTTGAACGGTATAGACAGACTGAAAGTATCCTTTCTTATTTTTAGTTCAGAAGACGTGTATAGCACACTTGAATAAAATTCTTGTTTGTAAGGGCAAGAGATGTAGGCCTATATATTTTATAGATATATAAATGTGTATTTGCACTTTTAAATAAAAAATGGAAGATTGAAAAAAATGAAACTTAAGAACAGTTTAAATGGCATTCCTGTGTTTTGGAGCTTCGGGTGGTAGCCTATCGATGACAAAGCCTATCATATCGATGACCTATTATATCGATGCCTATTATATCAGACAAATTTGTCTGAGTCTATCGATAGACTCAGACAAATACACTGAGCAAAGAATGCTGAATTCCATGTCTGTTATCTGTCACGTCAAGTAATAGACTTTACGTGCTAGTAGAAGCCGCAGACCAGCTGATGTGTGCCTGTGGTGGGGAGATACTGATCGTGTTGCATCTGCAAACTGCTGTGTCAAGCTTTTGCGTGCTAAAGACCCCCTACTAGTGGCAGAAATATGTACAACGCATCTAGACGGTGTCAGCAGTATTTCTCTCCTGCCTATTCAATACCAAATCACCATTTATTAGGTTGTATGTATATCCTTGACTTCCCAAGTCTTCCCAAGATCTCAATCCTGAAGAAATACACATAAATTATAGAAGCACACCAACATTTATATTGGCAGCTAATTGAGACTGTCTAATTATTTAAACATGTTTTTTAATATGCCTATGTGTATTTTATAAGTATCGCTTCAGTTAGAAGATGTTTGATGCAATACTCAGATCTGTAGTCTGAATCACAGTAAGCATATCATGTATCAAGGCCTGAAAATGGAATACATGTGTGTTTTAGAAAGAAAGAGGCAGAGGGTAAAAAACGGTGTGCTTTAAATCTGAAGAGATGGAGGTGTTGTCATGGTGACGGTTTCTATGGAGGCGGTGCATGCCTAGGTCAGCACCAATGAGACGGTGCGTTTGGTCATTATGTGATCACACATCTCACAATTCAAGACCGTGAGTTCAGAAACTGCAGAAATATACTGTAAAAGCTTTTATTTACAGCTGTATTTACAAGCAAAGGGCAAATCATAAAGTCCAGCACGGACACAAAGGCATTGTTTACTTTGTTTGCATAAGGACATTTCGCAAGTAAGGCAACGGAAAGTAAATACAACTACCGAAACGAGTAACCCAAGGCATGCGATGAGATTGTGATGTATGAGTATGCTAATATTACAATACTAAACTTCATCCAGCTTTTGCTGTTTTAAATTTCAGGCACACTCTTCTCTGCCCTAAGGCACACAGCAGTTTTTTTTTTTTTTTTTTTTTTTACTGTACTTGTGTCATTTATCTCTAAATTCTCAAATCTGCTGTAAGGAACTCCAATTTGAGCTGTCACCTTTCAGCAAAGTCATTTCAACTGAATTACGTGGCTTTCAATACTATGGTAACTTTGAGTGTCTGGTCACAGCATGTATCTAAATACAGATCATTTGTTCCAAGTGTTTTTTCCCCCTCTCTTTTTCTCCTTGTTCCTCCTACACCACATTTTCTTGCACTATCCTCACTCCTCTCCACCTTCCCACTACTTCTCGAAAGGAATAGTTTTGATTTCTGTATACAATTAGGTCTACATAATAATGATATAACGAAACTGCCAAATATCTCACCACATATAATAATTTCTTAAGACATTGCACTGTCATCATAAAAGAAGCAGCATTAAATACATAAACAAGCACTTTTTTCCTTGTTTTCATAATACAAAACAATATAAACTTCAAAAACGTCAGTAAACAAGGCCAAAAATGACAATGAATAGCAATTTAATAATACAATTGTTGATTCTCGTATATAAAAAAGTGTATATTATTGTTGTCAGTTATTCATTTTTGTGGCAGGATAATATTCTGGCACTGGCTATATATCTGCAAAAAGCTAGATTCATATTTGTTGTTACCTTTTTTTGGATTTGCACATTTTTTGTCTCCTTGGTTTTCAGTACAATTTTGCCACATCACTATGACAATTGCCATGCTGATGTAATTATTACTTTGTAGCATTTGTCTGATTTAAAATACTTTAATTTTCAAAATGCTCTTGCCAGAGAAAATCAATTTGAAGCCGTTTACAGGGCAGGAGAAACTAAACAGTAATCGATGTGTACCTGTGCACTATAGAAGTCAAACCAAATGTTTTGAGGTATAGACAATGCCTGGCTAATTCGCTTGTGCACATCTGATCACAGATTTCTCATCAGCGCCTTTAAACTGTGCAAAAAATAGAGCATCATTGATACCAGAACTTTGATCCATCTTTGTCTTCTGGTAGTCATGAAGTACCACCAGTATCTCTCTCTCTTCTGTCATAGAATCTGTATAGAAATCTTTTAGATACAAAACGTCCATCTTGTTTGTCTTAGCCATGCAAAGTCATGCTCAATGTGGTTACAAATGGCTGACATATAGTTCTTAGACCCAGCATTAAATCACCAAAAATATGAGATCCAGATGCACTGAATTAATGTCTTTCTCTGGCATAATGTTGGCCTTGGTCTCTGAAACTGTCAATTTGAAATGAAGTTAATTCTTCAATTAGCCCAAAAGGCAACATGAAGAACAGGGGAGCAGGAGAAGAACTGAAATTATGGTAATAAATGAAAGGACAAATTATATAAATGAATATAAAACACAAAAGAATATTCAAAATGCTCTCTTGAAGCTACACACACAGGTTGCTATTTCAAAACTCAAATTAGATCCTTGACCAAAAACGTCTTGAATCTAATGAAAACCCTGAAAAACGGTTAAGCAGAAGTTCAGTCTGTCCCTCATGGAAAGAGCCTGGTGTGGAAGGTTGTAAACCATCAGTCAACATGTCCAGATCATGGTAAATCACTGCTTGACTCCTGTCAATAGAAGGAAACACAATTAATCCAACAGTCAAGATGGGAAGGTGTCGCTGCCTCAGATAAGATTTGTTGGAGGAACCAATGACGAATGAGATTTAAACCTCCAAATGGCTAAATATATTACAAAATGTACTTCAATGGACAAGAAAAAAAAACATTTCCAATCTTAAATACACAAAAATACATTTTAGGTATATACATTATATTGCAATTTTATGTGCAATCTCTAATTTGAGAAATTGCAGTCTCATAATTATTGAACAGAGGTCTAGACTCTAAAATGAAGGTTGCATATCTGAGTGATTAAGTGTGAGTGATTTAGAGACGGCTCAGAAAAGCTCTCTGAGACAGATTTGGGCTGACGTAAAGGGAGAAAACTTTTACTTTTCTTTTACTTTGATTAACTTTGATCAGGAAAAGGGAATTATACGATCAGTCAAAATGTGTGGAAAATTCTCACTGTCAGTGCCTCTGTCTCAGTCTTCGTTTACTTCACAGCTCCATCACTGCGTTTCATCGTTCTCCCACTCACATCCAAATTTAGACACATACTGATGCGTTAACACTGGGTGACCAACTTTATGTATAATCATTTTTTTTTTTTACTGTTTTGTTGCTGTTGCAGTTTGTTGCTGTTGCGCTTTTTACACTTTTTCCTTCCAAATGTCCTTTAAAAAAAGGCCCAAAGTCATTTTCAGTGGATGTTTGAAGTCAGGTTTACACAAACATATGATCTGATCATCTGATAATCAAAATGTGCCTTAGTGATTTTGAACAATATGAGTTTATTCATTTTAACAGTGTGGTAATATTTGCATGTGGGTAAAAAAATCACCAAAATAATTATTTCAATGAAATGATTGTACCATATTTTAGTTTGATAATGTTTTTTATTTACCATTTTGTATGTTATGGGGGGTTTGTGGTACTAGATTATATTCATGCAGTCGGTTATAATCCATTTAGTCACTTTTTGAGCATGGACCTAAAAATGAAATTTTTAACTTAAGCTTTCGTAAATCTTGAATGCTTTGGAGCACAGACTTAAAGATTGGTCTGTTTTTAAAGAATACACTTAGCAGACTATTGCTGAAGTTTAAAAAAGGTAACTTAAAAAAACTCCAAATAAATATATAGGTTGATATCTGAGCTTTCAGTACGAATTTGTTTGTGCGCAGGACCCATTCATTCAAATTCATCATTCATTTCCAATGCGATCATTTTTGACCGCAACCAATACAAGTGTGACTATTTTTTCAGGATTTAACCTTTTCAAATAATGGTCATGTTATTTCGTTTTTTTTTTTTGTAGTTTTTTCTGTTCACACAGCGAGTGTCAAAACCTTTACCAAGTTTCGTACCACTCTGATGAATTAAAATAATTCTAAAAACCAAAACATAAATTTTTTCAGTCAAAAATGACCTAACAGCACCAGAGGGTTAAATGTTTTGGTTAAAAGGTGTCCTTAAGCTATATTTACTTAAAAAATAAATGCCCTTGGCTTGATGCTAATGCAGACTTTTTTAAGTGTGTGGCCTATGTGTTCATTACTTTTGGGGTCACTGTATGTGAATATATACTGGTTCCAGTACCTGTAAAGTGGAAGACCTTGATGCACTGGTCTCAGTCAGCGCAGCACTTCCTGGGATACTTGACACAATAAACCCTGTTCCGTTGGGAAGGGGCTGCCGCACCACCACCTTCCCTTTTCTAGTCTCTGCCAGAAACAGACTGTACCAGTAGGCATCACTTGAGATGAGAGTAGAGTCAGCGATGGTGGAGGAGTTCCTCTGGCTGAGGATGCTGTTCCTACCCTGATGGGGAGCCGCTTGTGAGGGCTTGGGTTCCTGACATTTCAGCACGATGATCACCAGGATGGTGATGAGCAGCATAAACAACACCGACCCCAAACCGATCAGCAAGTACAGGTTTAGATCGGTGATTAGGTCGAATTCGACAGGCACCTCTGTGGTTTCGGTTAACTGCGTGATCACGTGGTCCACCGTAGAGATCTTGATGGTCACCGTGGCGGAGCGAGGAGGTTCTCCGTTGTCTCTGGCTATGATGACCAGGTGTTGATCTTTGGGGTCTCTGTAACTGAACATCCGCGTGGTTCGTATCTCGCCGTTGTACTGATCGAGGCTGAATAGCGGTGTGTCTGTGATCTGCAGGAACTGATATGTTATACGAGAGTTCTGCATGGAGTCGGCGTCCAACGCGATAACCTTGGTGACCAGGGATCCTTTATCGCTCGACCTTGGGATTTTTCGCTCTATGACAGTGCCCTGCGGACGCCAGGGAGAAACTATGAGGGGCGTGTTGTCGTTTTGGTCCAGGATGATGATGTGTACTGTCACATTACTGCTAAGAGGAGGGAGCCCAGAATCTCTCGCTTCAATGTGAAACAGAAACTCCTTCTCCCTTTCGTAGTCAAACGTGCGTAAAGCGTAGAGGTTGCCGTTTTCAGGATTGATGGAAAACAGCATGGACATTGAGGTGTTGACTATCTCCTTTTCTATGATAAAGTAAACCAGATACTGATTTTCATGCAGGTCTGGGTCATGAGCGGTTAGTGAGGCTAGCAATGCTCCGGGCTCGTTGTTTTCCATCAGATGAATGGTATAGAGGGTTTGAGGAAACATAGGGCCGTTATCATTGACATCTTGAATTGTAACACTGATCGTTTCGTTATCGGTCAGAGGAGGGCTTCCTCTGTCAGTCACGTGAAGAGTGATGTCATAACTGTGGATGCGCTCACGGTCAAGTGGTTGGGTGACTATTAACGCAAAAAAGTCTTCCGATGACTTATTAAGAGCAAAAGGTAACATCTGAGCATTGTGGATGGAGAGAACAACTTTGCCATTATCTCCAGAGTCCCTGTCACTCACGCTGATGACGGCGATCACCGTTCCTACAGGGTCATTTTCTTTAATCAGACTCTGTGAAGATTTTATCGTAATCTCAGGATGGTTGTCGTTTAGATCGGTGATGAACACTAATATTTTACACTGACCTGAAAGCGGATTCACTGCATTGTCCTTGGCTTCAACATACATCTCAAAACTCTTCACTTCTTCAAAATCGATGACGTCTTTTACTCTTATTTCTCCACTGCTGGGATCCAAAGAGAACTTTTCTTGTGTTTTCTCAGATGTGTATAAAGTGAAAGAGTATATGACGTCCGCATTGACACCCTCGTCTAAATCTGTTGCATTCAGCTGCATAATCAGCGTCCCTATAGGTGCATTCTCAATGAGGTCAACCGAGTAAACTTGTCGATCAAACTGAGGGGCGTTGTCATTGATGTCTAGCACTTGAATGATAATGCTGGCCGTGCCTGAACGCGCAGGTATGCCGCCGTCCACAGCGGTGAGGGTTAGTGTGTGGACGGCCTGTTTTTCTCTGTCCAAACTAGCTTTTAGCACCAGGTCGACATATTTAGTCCCGTCACTTCCAGTCTGGATTTCAATGGTAAACTCGTTACTTTCACTCAGGTAATAGGTCTCGATCGAGTTCTCTCCAACATCTGCATCCACCGCGTTTGTTAAAGAAAATCTCTCTCCAGGTGTTGCTGATTCCGAAACATCGAGCGGTATTCTCTCCCGTCTGAACTGAGGCGCGTTGTCATTTATGTCCATAATTTCCAATTCGATATTAAATATGCGTATTGGACTCTCGATTATCACATCCATCTTGAGGAAACAGAACGATGATGTTTTGGCCGGGCATAGATATTCCCGGTCAATTTTCTCAGCGATAAACAGTTCTCCGGTGTCGTTATTTATTTCTAGGTATTTCTTGCTATGAATATAATCCAGCTTTACCTTTCGTTCCAACAGGCTGTGCGCGTCGAGGCCCAAATCCGAGGCGATATTTGCGATCACGGAGCCCACTGGAATTTCCTCGGGGATGGAGTATCTTGTTACAGCCGAGGCGAGACTCCACAGCGCGGATAGGACTGCGAAACCGAGACGCCATCTCCTCCTTAGATCCATTGCAGTGCGCACGTTAATGCTTTCGCTGTCTTTCACAAGAATTATTGCAATGTTTTCGAAAACGAATGGAGGTTAGCGGGTATTTGGAAAGCATCTTAAAAGCACCCAGCAGAGCATCGCCATATAGCGCCGTGCCGTGGATCCCGCCCGCTGATCAGATTCATCTGAGCTTCGGTGCTGCTCTGACAGTCTCTGTCCAACAGCATTGTGAAAGCAAAGCTTGGGTTGTGCTCGCATCCCCCTAAAAGTGAATAGCAATAGTACAGCGACATCGTGTGAAGATACACGTTTACATAAAAAAAAATATATATATATATATATATTAAGAAAATGAAAAATAATATTATTTCTGAAATTACTTTTGACTTTAGCTTTCTGGGAGTCTTATTAAAGCTAGCACATAATGTACAGCTAAACTACAAATGTTGAAAGTAACACATTTTTTTTATTTATATATAAGGTAGTAGCCTATTATTTATTTTCCTCGACAAATTAAGACTGTTGGGCGTCATCAAACAAGTTTAGCACCAAGGACAGAGCCATCTTGTGACTTGGTTACGCTGATAAACCAAGCAAAATAAAAGCATGTTTAGGTCGTTTATGTCGAAAAACAACAACAACAACAATAAAAATTCATGTCTGCCTGCATGACAATCCTCACTTATTACTGTAATTAACACTTATATTTTGTAATTCCTAAACTCACAGAGGTGTAGATAAGGATGCTGATATGCTAATGCTGACACATGTAGGCTGCTATAATTAATTGTAATTATATATCTAAATTGTAACGATGTAATGCACCTAATCAGTAACAATTACAGGTGTGTAATTTATAAAGAAGCACTGTGAATACATGTCTATTCAAGCCATTTGTAGATTAATGCCATTGTGTAACTAACCTTGCTATGTTGATTTAATGTTATACATGTAAGATCCAACTATAAATTCAAGATCTACATATTTTGCTACTGTACATGTACTTTTTTCTGTAAAATAATAGACAATAAATGCACAGTTTTATACCATCATGGTGTTTTTGTTTTTGTTGTTGTCATTTTGGCACAGCAAGAACCACAATGAGCAAGACAAAAGAATATTAAATCAATTCTAATGATATTTTTTATTCAGTACATTGTGGAAACAAAAGGAATATAATTTTGGAAAATATAATTTGAATTCGCACCAATATGGGTGATTACAATTGCAGCAACCATCTGTTTAATTCTTTCAGAAGGTTTCTGAATGCTGAAGATATCAGGAAAACGATGCAAAGAAAATTAATTTAAGTGCTTTCTTGCTGTGAAAGTTATGAAGGCAAATTATACAGCACATATAATCCGAGTGAAATATATACATCTTATATACAGGAAGTAACAGATGAAAAATACAAATGGAAAAATCATTTGAAAAAATCATTGGTTATTATTGCATCCTCTTGACGGCTATTGTTCGACCTTTTCTTTTTGCCAAAAGTTGAGAATGAGTTGCAGACTTCAATCTCCCCATTGTTTGCCAGCTTGAGTGTACATAGTGTTGATGGTGTTCCGGGAATGTAAACATTATGTTGATAGTCTGGTGAGGGTTGAATTGAATCCGGTTGGTTGTAACGTGTCCATGAGCGGTTTGGAAAGCCCCCAACCTTAGGTGAGGTCTTATAATCTGTTTTAAATGACAAAGAAAAGTTCAATTCGATTAATGACCAAGGCTATTCAGAATATATAAAACTGGTCTTTTTGAGCATGCCATTTAACTGAACATGTTTTTAAGGATGACAAAAATAATGATTTTACCATGCATGTGATTTCCCCAGGTCCAGTACTGTGGAACAGATGTGTAAGCATAGTTGTCTGAGTCCTGAATCAGTCTGCGCTGCAGAGTCCTACCTGTGTTTATTGGAGTATGGCTAGAAAAACAAAAACATGGACATGTCAGATGCTTTGTGTATGTGTGTGTGTGAGAGAGAGAGAGAGAGAGAGAGAGAGAGAGAGAGAGAGAGAAAGAGAGAGAGAGCAATAGAATCTGCTTTTACTTTAATCACCTTTTGTATGTATAATTGAGCTGGTTCTTAGTCAGTGTTTGGTCTTTGTTTCCCTGTTTGAGCTGCAAAGAAAAAAAAGAAAAAAAAGAGTTGAAATATTTACTCCACGCACTTACACATGAGGGGCACAAGAATGTACTACAAGCACAATGTCTATGCCAAGAAGAGGAAAGACCTCAGAACACATCAAAAACAGTCACTAAAGCACTAAGTGACTTTACTAATTCATCACATTGTTGCAGTATATACCCACAATTTGCAGCAGTGACAAAAAAGCATTTGTTTATTTATTTATTTATTTATTTATGAACTGTGCATTAAGAATTTTAAGGTCTAGTTCACAGAAAAAACAATGAATATCCTGTATAGCTCAAAGTTAGAATAAATAATACACTATTGTTTGCTCAATAGTTAATTTCAGTGCTGTTCTGCAAATGTATAATAATAATAATAATTATTATTATTATTTTGTGTTTTATTTTGTAATTATTGTCAATGTTATTATTTACTTATATTTGGCAATTATTATATTGTATATTTTATTATATTGTTATAATGTGTTATGTTATATTAAATTAAATTATATAAAAAAAACAGTTAGCTCAACATGGGACAGGAGAGATGTCAGTCAATAAATGGGAAATCAAAGTAACTTGATGTTTTGTTGGAGTTATTTTACTAGCTACTTGAAAAAAAGTAATCGATTACGTAACTCGCGTTACTTGTAATGCGTTGTAGTGCGTTTACAACACTGATGTTGTTGTTGTTGTTGTTGTTGTTAGTAGTAGTAGTCCTGCGTGAGGTACTTGCATTGCCATGTCCAAATATTGTTTATATTTGTAATTAAATTACAATTTACAGATTATTGTTTACATTTCTGGGATGATTAAAGAACAACAAGTATTTGAAGTCTCCATCTAGTGGACAAACTTGATATATATTTTTGTTGATTATTACCTCGTTTGGAGAGGTCATCCCAGTCCTTGTACCAAGACTGTGGCTGGTTGGGCTCCAGGTCAAAGTTTTATTTTCCATTTCCTTGATGTTATTTCGAGGAGATGTTCCCATCGGGCTACAAGGCTTGAGGAACATGAAGTCACTTTTAGATGACTCTGGAGTTAAACACATTTTATAGCAGTAGTTTTGGCCTATTGGGAGGTTCGCGTTTACTTCCACGCAGTGCGTGGGTCTCTTTGATCCCGGTGATATGTGAATGTTCAAGTTAGACTTTTTAATGACGTCACTGGAGGGGTCCTTAGAATGAAACCCACAGCACGAGTTCCTGTCCTTGTGTCCCTTAATTGTAGCCAGGACAATAATAGCCACGAGAAACGTGAATGAAACTGCGCCCAGAGACACGATTAAATACAGCGTGAGGTTTGACCTGTACTGAGGGCTGAGCGCGAGGTCACCAAAATCAGGCAAGGATTCTGGCACGCTGTCAACAACTGACAACATGATGGAGGCCGTGGCCGAGAGGGGCGGGTGACCGTTGTCCTTGACCAAAACCACTAGCCTCTGCCTCCTGGGGTCGTTATCAATCAGCCGGCGGATTGTCCTGATCTCCCCGGTGTACAACGCAACGCTGAACAAACTGAGATCTGTAGCTTGAAGGGCTTCATAAAAAAGACGCGAGTTTTGCCCGGCATCCGCGTCCATGGCGGTGATTTTAGCCACTAGGTAGCCGGCATCTGCATTTCTAGGGACAACTACAACCGCTGTGGTGTCATTCTCGGGGATTGGGGATACAATGATTGGAGGATTGTCATTCTGATCCAAAACAAACACGTTCACTGTTACGTTAGCGCGGAGAGGTGGAAAACCAGCATCTTCGGCTTGAACCACGATCTGAAAGTTCCTGAGCTGCTCGTGGTCGAAAGAACGCAGTGCGTAAATGTTGCCGTTATCTGAATTGATGGACACGTAGGTGGACACGGGCATTCCATGGATGTCGTTTTCTTGAATAGAGTAGGATAAGTAAGAATTCTGATCCGCGTCTGCGTCTTGTGCGGTGATGGTGCAAATCGAGGCTCCTGGTGCGTTGTTTTCGGTCAGGTAGACCGTGTAGGAGGGTTGTTTGAAACGCGGCGCGTTATCGTTTATGTCAGACACTTGCACTAAAATAGTTTTCCTGGTAAAAAGAGGAGGCGAGCCCATATCACGCGCCGTGAGGGTGATGTTATACTCTGAAATGGTCTCTCTGTCCAGAAAATCACACGTAACCAAAGTGTAGTAGTTTTTAAAAGAGGAGTGCAGCTGAAAGGGAACGTGATGAGGAATTTCACAATCAACATTTCCGTTTTCTCCAGAGTCTTTATCCATGACGCTAATGACTGCTATCACTGTGCCAGGGGGCGCATTCTCTTGGACAGGCGTAGATACTGATGTAAGGATCACTTCTGGAAGATTGTCGTTGACGTCTATGATGTTAACCATAACTTTGCAGTGCACTGCCACCGCAGACGGTCCCTTGTCTTTGGCTTGTACATAAATCTCGTGCATTCGTGCCTTTTCATAATCTATAAGTCCTTTTACTTTGATTTCTCCAGTGCGGGAATCCACGCTGAACAGCTCGCGCACTCTCATTGGCGCGTGGCCGCTGAAAGAGTATGTGATCTCTCCATTGGGTCCTTCATCGATATCAGTGGCGTTTAGTTTGATCACGACTGTGCCTCGCGGTGCGTTTTCAGCCAGCTTCACTTTATAAAAGTTCTGATCGAACACAGGCGCGTTATCGTTGGCATCCAGTACCGTTATGTTTATTTGCGCAGTGCCCGACCTCTCTGGCGAGCCACCATCCACCGCTGTAATAACCATCAAGTGAGTCTTCTGCTGCTCCCGGTCCAGCGGACTTTCAAGGATCAGTACTGCGAATTTACTGCCGTCACTACGCGTCTGGACGTCCAGGACGAAGTGTTCGTTTACGCTCAGCAAATACGAGCGCATAGAGTTCTCACCGACGTCCAGGTCCTGCGCGCTTTCCAGTGGAAAGCGCGATCCAGGCGCGGCGGATTCGGAGATATCCAGGTCAAATTCACTCCATGGAAAGACTGGAGAGTTGTCGTTGACATCAAATATTTCAACTTCGACCCTATACAATTCTAATGGGTTTTCGATCACAACCTGAAGATGGAATGAACAATATGGATTTTGTTCGCACAACTCTTCTCGATCAATTCTTTCATTGACAAATACAACCCCGTTTTCTAAATTCACCTCTAAATATTGCCGTTTTGCACCTGAGACAATTCTAAATCGGCGGACTGAGAGTTTGTTGGTGTCTAATCCCAGATCCTCCGCAATATTTCCAACAAAAGCCCCGTGCTCCAGTTCTTCTGGGATCGTGTAACGAATCTGTGCCAGCACTACATCCATCACAGACGCGATGAGCGCCAGGCAGCCTACCTGCCATGTCCATATCCACAGCTCCATTTAAATATAGTCTCCTTCCTGTGTGCCTTCAAATGAACGACCAAACAAAACACTCATAGTTAAAGCTTTAAAATGGACAAAAATCCACCCAAACGCACAGTAACATTTCGTGAGAGAATGAGCACGCTAATGACAATGTAAGTCCCTGAACCTCGTACTTTAGCACTGGAGAGCGCGCCTTTGGCCAATGGCACGTGCGCAAGAGTGAGAGAGCGTGAGTGTGTTTAGATGAGGGAGACAGAAGGGGAGGAGGTGAACACTAAACACTATAGGCCTACTTTATTGTGTCTTCATTTTCAATACATTTCTTATTACATTCTGTTAAAAGTCGAATTGTTTCACAATAATTGTTTTTATTTTTTCCCATTTTTCCCATAAAGAGCCCATTACGTAAACAATAAAATAAAATGTATAATTTCAATACACTGCATATGAGTCGGCTTATAATATTATTCCTATTTGCCTGTTATTAACCATAATTATGTTGAGTAGGAATTATGTTGTCCCCATAGTCTGTGTATCCCAATTTCAGGCTAAATACACTTACTATAGGTGTTTCTTTTCTTTGTTTTGTTTTTCTTTTTTCTTTTTTTACATTGTTGGGTATATCAGTAAAGATTCTCGCTAATTTATTTTAGCAATAAAAATCAAGATTTTTAGCTAGTGCCTAAATTTTTTGTCCACCCTTTTATTTTTGACTACTGTCCCTTTAAATGAATGTTGGGGAAAATTAAATGACATCATATCATAAAGCTGTCCATCACTTTGGAGGGAAAACAATTTGGGAAAGTGAGTGAGATCCTACTGAGATTTAACTGTCTATTTTGACTAATTTTATCTTTCAAATTTGATGTGGTAAACATGTCCACCCTGTTAAGAGAAAAATGAATGTATAATATAATTTTCAAGACGCTATTCTTTATTAGATAAACCGAACACTGTTAGCTTCTATGTTAGCTTCTTTTTGCTAACCCCTTTTTGCAGTGGCTGATTTTGGGTCAGAATGTCCACCCTGTTTCCTCCCTGTTAAATAAGACTTACTAACAGATGGACACTGAGAGTGTAAATAGTGATTGTGAAAGTTATTTATGTTTGAAGTTGAAGTAGTATTTTGGCAATGTTTTACATGTTGTTTCCCATATCAATCCAGTTGAAACTAAAGTAATAATGTAACTCGTTGTATGTGAGAGATAGGAAATCATCCACCCATCTTGTCAATGTCCACCCTGTTATTATTTTGTGCATCTCAATCAAAAATGTATGTAGCCTACCCTATAAAGCTGGGCCAACAAGCCGCCATTATAACCCTTATGCGCCAGAGAAACAATAGCGCATTCTTTAGCATTTTCTTTGAACTTTTGTTTCAGCGGCAGATCTATAGGCTATTTCTATGGCGTCACTGTAATTAGATGGTGTGGATTTACTTATTGTAGGGTTAATTAAAGTTATCAAAAGTATTGTAATGTTTAAAGCGGATGTCGCAAATGCCAGTAGACTGGGAAGATTTTAAAATGAGTGGCTCGTTCATAAATCCGTAAGATCTTACCTTCATGCTGTAGAAATACAAACCGGAAGACAAAACGAAAAGGGGGCGTGGCTACATCCGGTCTATAAGCATTAAAACAAAAAAACAAGACGCAAAATTTTATTTTTAATTTAATTTAAAATACATTAATATTCAGACTAACATTTAGCATTAAGCTATTGTTATTATTATTAGTAATATGTGGTGGGTTACAAAAGCAGACAACGAAGCTGAGACAAAGAGGTTTCACCATATTTTAAAATAACTCTATAGCTTATTGCCCATGTAATTCCTGCAGTCTTATCCCTTTCTCATTCCTCCTGCCTTTCCTGACAAGTAAAGAAATTCTGTTTTAAATAAGCACCAAACACAATCTGTCTGTGGAATGAAACTGCGGCAGATGGCACGATCTTCCAAGGGCTCGTGCTCTTTTTAATTAATGTAGTGGGGATTAAAGGGCCGCGGGTCCGGATCATTAGTGAACAGAGGTATTAAAAGGTTTTGTGAGGCATAATCCAGCCGCTCGCGATTGGTTGAGCAGCAGACTACATGGTTCCCATGATATTCTCCTGCTTTCCATTACCTTAAGTGCATACTAAATGGCATAGAGCCGAGTCGGAAATAAAGCAACTTAAATCGACCCACCAAACAAACACATTTACTCTCATTAATGGCCAAAAACAGGACACGAATGTGGAGTGGGGTAAACAGTTGTTCTTCGTGGTCATTGTCATTAAGGTCAAGTGGAAAGGAAGTCAGACATTTTTCACGCCACTAGTAGGCCTAAATGTTTTACAGTGATGTATAATAATTAATGGTAGTAGCTATTTATATTTTGTCAGTGAATAACTCTAACTGAAAGCGCTACTGTTGATTTAGCGATTTTAAAAAAAAAAAATTTATTGTTCGTAAAACATTTGAAAACTCTGATAGCCTACAGTAGCCTATAGCTTTTATATTTATACTTATTAGGCCGGGATCTAAATGTAATTAGGGGGTTCGGACCCCCCTCCCCCCATTCACTGCACCCGGTTTAGTAGGCTACATTTTAACTGAAAAAATCTGTGTTCATATAAAATGTTGTGACTAGGTTAATGTGTTTTTTTTACAGCAAAAAGCCTAAAAATCTTTAAAGATACACCTGAATAATAGTGATAAAATTACATGTAAAAAATTTAACCAACCCGACTAATTTTATGGTGTCATGTGGTCCAGACATTAGACTGGCACTAATTAAAGGCTCATTTTATTTCTATCTCTGAATTGATTTTAGGAGAGTGGTTTAATGATTTTAGATTAGTCTGTAGCCTACATTAGCCTTCAGTGAACTCCATAAATGCGGATTGACCTACAACAGCATTAGGCCACATTACCGGGGCCACTGTTAATAATCCAAATAGTCTGAGATAGAATTTGACAACTGAATAAACAGATAGGCTATTTATTGATATTATACATTCAAAGAGTCAATCATTTATACTCACCGACCACTTTTTTAGGTACACCTGTTCAACTGTTTGTTAACGCAAATATCGGTAACACTTTACAATACTGGTGCACTAATATGCATTAATTCATGCTTAACTAATGCGTTAATGTATAACTCATGAAGAACTAAACCATTAATCAATGATTACTGCATCAGCAACTAATAAAGATTATATATGGTTAATATATTAATTAATATATGAATTGTTATTAATTAAATGTGTCATAATGTATTAATTCCTTAATAACATATTTCATTAACTAAAAGTGTAAATTAATGCGTTAGTTGCCACAATTGGTCAAAGCAATGTACTTTAACTTCGAATTGTCTGCTTTAATTAATCATTAGGTAATGATTTGTAAATGTATCATTATGTTATGACTTTACTTGTTGAGGCACATGACTATTAACTAATTGTTAAGTGTTACATATTACTTAACAGTTAGTTAATAGTCATGTGCCTCAACAAGTAAAGTCATAACATATTAGCGAATGATTAATTAAAGCAGCCAATTCAAAGTTGAAGTACATGACTTCAACCCATTGTGGTAATTAACGCATTAATTTACTCTATTAGTTAAGAAAATATGTTATGAAGGAATTAATACATTATGGCAGATTTAATTAATACCAATTCATATATTACTTAATATATTAATCATTTAGAATCTTTATTAGTTACTGATGCAGTAATCATTAATTAATTGTTTATTTCTCCATGAGTTATACATTTACACATGATTATCTGTGCATTAGTTATATGAATTAATGCTTATTAGTGCACCCGTATTGTAAAGTGTTACCCAAATATCTAATCAGCCAATCACATGGTGGCAACTTAAAGCATTTAGGTATGTAGACATGTTCAAGATGATCTGCTGAAGTTTAAACTGAGCATCAGAATGGGGAAGAAATGTGATTTAAGTGACTTTGATTGTGGCTTTGTTGTTGGTGTCAGACGTGTTGATCTGAGTACTGCTGATCTACTGGGATTCTCACGCACAACCATCTCTATAGAGAAAATGATCAGAAGAATGACCAGACTGGTTCCAGCTGATAGAAAGGCACCAGTAACTCAAACTCAGTAACTCAAACCGAGGTCTGCAGAAGAGCGTCTCTGAATGCACAACATGTCCAACCTTGAAGCAGATGCACTACAGCAGCAGAAAACACACCGGTGACACTCCTGTCAACTGAGAACAGGAAACTGAGCTACAATTCACAACTGCATGACGCCATCATGACAATATGGTCCAAAATCTCTGAGGAATGTTCAATCTATGCCACGAAGAATCAAGACAGTTCTAAAGGCAAAAGGGGGTCCAACCCAGCAAGCAAAGTGTGTAAGTGGCTGACTGTGTGTGTGTGTGTGTGTGTGTCTTTATTCACTTGACAAATTCCTTCTGTGTATAAACTTGACACTAATCTCATTCTGATTCTGATCCTCTGTAAGAAAATAGCAGGACTTGGAGCCTTAATAGTTGAACTTAGGTTTTAGACTTTGGTTCTGAGTAATTAGAACAACACCATCTTTGCAGAGCAAAAGTGGTCATAAATGGTAAAAAAAAAAGAAAAGAAAGGAAAGATTAATCATGAATGCAAATTTGTGCATTTTTATTCCCTTTATTCCCTTCTTTTTTCATCATTATAAGTATAAGTGATCATATATCGAGTAATTCTAGCTGAAATAATTGCAGAATTCTACAGAAGTAAGAGGAATATCATTAGACCTAACAGTACTTGCCAGCTGTAAATGCATAAACTGAGGCGGTCATGGTTCTGACTGCAGATGTAGACCTATATACTAATCTCACCTTGGTGAACTGCCACGGGGTGGAGGCAGAGTCTTCTGCTAATTACCCCATTCCTCCTGCTGGCCCGCGGCAACCAATCAAGAGAACAAAGTGTACATTTTCACTTACGCACCAAATCTCTCTCACACACACATACATGCAGTGCAGAGATGGGGCAGAGTGCCACAGACGGGGAATGTCAAGAATGCCATAGGAATGCGGGCACTGCCCTCACCTCATTCTCTCACACACACACACATAATCATGCTTCCTTCTCACACATTTACACAGATATGGACATGGTTTGTCATTTTTAACATGATTGGTAAGGATCACTCTAAGGCCTGCTGTATGTGGAGACTGGTTGTGGTGGTGGTGGGGGGACAAAAACAACAAGCAAAAGACAGAAAATGAAGATAGATTGAAAGAGCAGCTGGAAGGCAGGACTCAGGAGTAGAGAAGACAGTGAAGATGAAGGGAATGAGGGGCAGAGGGAGGGCCCGTTGAATAACACCTGCTTCTCAGCTGTGTCAACTGAAGGATTCCCACAGAAGACAGACAGATATTTATGGAGTGGCTGAGGAAATTATCCAGCAACCACACTGCTATTGACACACGTGTGATGCTCTGAGCTATTCCCATCTAAGCCCAAGCAACTCACCACCAGTCATGGTGAAAACTAAATAAAAATAAAAATAAAAAAAAAGAATATATAAATATATATATATATTAATATAATTACAATATAATATAATAGCTATATATATATATATTATAATTATATTACATTACATTGTATTATATTATGCATTATTTCCCAAACTAAATATATTTATATTGTTCAAAAATGATTGCTGTTGCCCATAATGAACCTCAAGATTGAGGGGAAAAATAAAAAAATAAAAAAATGATTTTCCCTGAAGTACATTTTGAATTATTTTGCATTTGGAGGTTTAAACCAATATTTGAAATATACTTTGGCCAGAAAAATAAAAATAAAAATAAATAAAAAATATGTTGAAAATATAAAAAAAAAATATAAAAAAAAATATATATATATTTGTTTAAATGTATTGTTTTCAAAATTTAAATTATATAATGTAAATAATCTAAACAATTACTTTCAAACTAAATATATTTATACTGTTTTAAGATTTAGAGGAAACTTTCCTATTGAAGTAGCCTACTGTTTCTGTTTGTATTATATTTTGGCATTTGGAGGTTTCAACATATGTATAGTTGTTGAAGTATGTTGAACATATCAAATAAATGAACAAATATCTACATCTTTTAAATGTAATATATATTAACACATTTTAAATTCTATTATAATATAGCTATTTGTTTTTTGTTTATGCTGTATGGGAAACACAAACCCTCTGTAGATCAGGACACAACGCCGTTTAAAAAAAACGCAAAGCGTGTTTGTATAGAAATAGCGACTTTCATGTCAACAATTAGGAAACATTTGGGCAAACTTTTAAAGCAGTTCTCTATGCGTCCGAAGGGTGGCAGCAGCACTGCTCCTCACTGAAACGAACTTATAAGTGAAAACAGATGAGGCACGTGGCAAAAAGCCACATGTAATGCATTTAAATCAGATTTTGCTCTCAGAAATGTTTTAGAGCTAAATGACTATCATAGAGTCGTAGTGTAACCTAAACCACAACCTTATATGAGCAGTGAAATCTTATATAAAACTAACCCTGATCTGACCCTGATCAAAACACAGGTTATGGCCTATATGGATTAATGCTTAATATGCATATGAAAGAATGTAATATTGTAAATAGATACACTATCCTGATCTACTTTATTACAGATTAAGCAGTGTGGATTCTCTAATCCTCTAATGACAGGCATCTAGTTGGATGCATTTGTGAATTGTAGCTGTTTTGATTATTGTAAATCAGAAGAACACTTACCTGGAGTTCCAGGAATCCTTTTTATCTCACATCTGCAGACAATTTCACAAAATAGTTGAACATCTCTTTGAACATTGTTTAACGGTTTCAAAATATGTTCTCTTTGAACAATAAATCTATATTATGTGTCGGAAAACAACGGAGAGGACAACTTTAAGAGCATTCAGTGTATGTGCAACATCATCTGCAGGTGGAGTCCAGAGGAAAGCACCACAAACTGGCAAATACACAGCAGGTGCATTAGGGTTTGACCTTGATACGGTTCACCGTGTGTGTGTGTGTGTGTGTGTGTGTGTGTGTGTGTGAGAGAGAGAGAGAGAGAGAGAGAGAGAGAGAGAGAGAGAGAGAGAGAGAGAGAGAGAGAGAGAGAGAGTGTCCACAGGGCTGTGCATGCGTGTGCCCTCCCAACATCTGTCAAATGCATTATATTTCATTATCTAGTCTTTCACAACAACTGCTCTACCTGCATAAAACACAACACTCCTACACTGATATTTTATTAAAATGCATTCTTTTTAGAAAACATGGAAGCTGTTTCACATCAAATGTTTAATCCGTTTAGTAGGCCATGGGACAATAGCATGTTTCTGATTTCGGAATATGTAAACACCTAACTACATATTATAAAGTTAAATATAGTCCTTGTACTAAAATATGTTTTTGATTTCCTTGTAAATAATAATAATAATAATATAGATAATAATAATACATTTTACAATAACCACAGAAATTTCCAGGCACTTAAATGAGAAAAAATAATTACATTTACAATTTAATTTCAATAAATAATTCAAATATATTACATTTTAATAAATTAAATAAATTAAATAAATACTATAAATTTTAATAAATAACACTGGTGTCTGATTATGTGAACAGCTAACAACATTTTACATTTAAAATCAACATGCCTTGTACTGAAATATGATTTTGATTTCCATGTAAATTATTATTATTATTAATAATACAAATTTCCAGGTACTTCAATGAGTAAAATAAAATAAATATAAAATACAGAATTTATAATTATATGTATAATATAATGTATTATATAATTTTATATAATAATATACTTTTATTTGTATGAAAATACATTAAGGAAAATTCATATATTTTTATAAATGTATATATATATATATATAATTTATTATAATTATTTAATAATTTAAAATAATAACAAAAGTATTCAAATAACATCTTTATATTATTGAATATATACATTCACACACACACACACACACACACACACACACACACACGCATGTATGTTATGGATTGCACCTGATCTAATTTTTGTTTATCCATCTCATATTTCATCTCAGCCTTCATTCTCTTGATTTCAGGGCAGTTAATCCTTCTGAGTAAATGTTGTTGCTCAAACCACTGGGTTAAAACAACAGTTCCCCAAAATATACAGACGTACTCTGTAGAATAGCATGTTTGCTAAGGCACCTGGCAGCCTCGCAGCTCTTGCAAAACTTGACGATAATGCAACCCAACATTCCAGCATCAGAAAAAACACACAAAAAACGCTCCTCACAAGACAAGAAATTATCCCTTTTTTTCTCAGAGTATATGTGTATGTTTATTTGCCAGGAGCCCTAAGGTCAATGATGTTGTAGCAAATTAGAGGTGAGTGACAGCTGGCTAGCATGGCTGACAGATTTGAGGAATTCGGGCAGTCTGAGGACGGCCCTGCCTGAATGTTAAACACTTTTTCCACAAAGCTCAAAGGAACAGTTCTACCTATTAGCAATTCAAACGCACACGCATTCTTTTTCCCCTTGCTACTTACAGAAATGGTTCGTTCTGGATTCGGAGTTGTTTTAGGCAGTGCTAAAATCACTTTTGCAGGCAGATTGGATTAATTAGGTGTTGAAAGTACAAAATGCGACGATACTATTCTCCAAAACATGCATGAAAATGAAAGTGCGTCTACATGCGTATGTGTCTATGTGGTTACAAGAGGTTTGTGGCCGGCAGACTAAAGCAAACCCATCTCCACTATGCAGAAAGGAGGTAGACAATGTCCATTTACGTACGTGCAGTTCAGTGGCTGCGGTCATGTGCTTTCGCCAGCGCACAGAGAGAGGAGACCTGTGGTTTTAACCCAGCCGGATCACGCCAGAGGAGGGGAAAAGAGAGAGAAGGAGGGAAGGGGAGAGGAGTGATGACAGCTCATGATGTTATACATTGCAAATGCGAGCGGGGAAGTGACCGAGTACGGCTTAATAAGCCGTAGAGTGAGGAAAGAGTCCAGAGATGATAATGCAGCGTATGTAAGGACACGGAGAAGCTAAAAACAGGCTTGTGAAAGCAGCGAAAAACACGCGAGGTATTTGGAAGGCGTTTTAGGGGCGCAATCGCCAGCATGATGACATCCATCACGGCTGAGTTTCAAAAGAAAAACGATTTGGCGTCGGGTGCGAGCCAAACAGCGTGTTTCTGTTACCTACAGTGACCTTCTTTCCTTCTGTCATTCCACAATCCTCCTTTCCCTCCATTATTCAGCTCCTCGCTTCCTTTTTCCATCGCTCTGTCCCTTTCTTTTCACACTTCACTCCCTTTTACACCTTCTTCTCCCTTCGGTTTTGCCGCCGCTTCCCCTTCCTCCCTGGCCCTGCTAATCTATTCCAGAAGAAAAGGCTACCATGGAGAACGCATAACAAGTGCTCATACTTCAGCACGGGCCAAGAGAGAAATAACACGGGGAAGGAAAAATGGGAGTGGGGTACAGACAGGCAGAAAAAGGAGAGAAAGTGTTTATTCAAACTCAAAGCTGACTCCTTTGTTGTGGTAAGGACCTGTCTTATATTAGAAGTCTGAACTCCCTTCAAAGTCTGGAAAGATGGAAGATGAGCCAAAAGGAAGAGAAAGAACGAGACAGAGGGAGACGAACAGAAGAAGGAAAACTCCTATTTTGTCTGAAACTGGTAGAATTGGACATGAGAAATGAGCGGAGGATGAAAAAAAGAAGAGCTTGGTACTTCATTGAGAGAATAGAGGAACTATGCTTGGTTCTGGACGGCGCACACATTCAAACCATTCAGACAGAGCTTTGACTGAGCCTTTGATTTCAAATATTGATATTCATAAACACCATGGTATCTGAGAAATCAACTAATCATTCTACAGCATGTTGACGTCCACAAAAATTAATTTCCCTCCTTTCCTAAAAATAAAAAATTTCTTTGGGTTGAAAACATACCTATTTTATGAGCTTTCATATTATTTTAATCATAATATACATATTATTTGTTCAAAAACAAATGTGGTCCACCCCTTGTTTATCATCAGTTCGGTGTAAGCAGATTGTATGAATGAGATTGTACTAATTCATACGAACTTGCCAAACCTTAAAATAGAATTGCCATGAGAGTGTGTGGGCTAATTCATAAAATGTTAAAATATTGTTCCAATAGTATAGTCACAATTTGTGTGTTAACATAATAATATTAATAAAATATTTAAAGGGATAGTTCACCCAAAAATGAAAATTCTGTCATAATTTACTCACCCTCAAGTTATTCCAAAACCTGTACTAGTTTCATTCACATAAGATATTTTGAAGAATGTTGGCAGCCATTGACTTCCATTGTATTTATTTTTCCTGCTTTGGAAGTCAATGGACGCCAACTGTCTGGTTACAAACATTCTTCAAAATATCTTCCGTTTTAAGCAGAAGAAAGAAACTCATACAGGTTTGGGGGTGATGTAAATGAAGTTGTATATGCCAATTTAGTCCTACAACGTTATTGCTACGACAATGCAACACCATAAACCACAAACCTTAAAACAAAAAGTATTAAATAATTAGCTTTATAGCTCAAATAATGCACAATATTAAAGAAAAAACTCAATTGTATGTGCCTCTAAAAAGAACTAAATAAGGCAGATTTTTGAAGGATTCAGAACACTGTAACCTTGACTTTTCCTTTAAAACAACAACAGATGAGTAATTTTGTGTGTGTGTGTGTGTGTGTGTGTGTGGCAATCAACAAAAATGTTCCTTTAAGAAAACTAAAACAGATCATTCTGAAATTCAAAGAACTCTGAGAGAAAGTTCATTTGATACCTTTCACATGAAGATCTCTGGACTTCATCTAAAAATTCAATCTGGGTGGAGGGCCTGAAGTCCAGACACTGAAAGACAAAGAGCAGAGAAATGCTGGAACAAAAGGTTATACAATCACAAGTTCACAACGGTGAGTGTGATCCAGTCAACCATGGGCTTCCTAATTCAGCCTAATATGGCTGTTCACACACCCGGGTGTGTATACGTTGAATATCAGGTCATTATGACCTGCTAATTGCTCAGTATACTCTCCAGTGGAGCTAAAATATCAAACCATTTCACTAATCAAAAATGTTTGTTGTCTCTGGAAATTATGGGATTTTTGAAGTGAGAGGAAATGAGTAATTGTATTTTGGAAATGTGACACGGCTCATTTAGGATGTTAAAAAACCACCAAGCGGCCCATGACCTGTCTAGTTACCCGCTAATTTACATCTCTCTCCTTCAGTTGCACACATCTATTGCTCCTCACGGATGGGGCACAGGGGTGCTGGGGCGAGAAAAGGGGGGTTGAGGAGCATGCAGCGCTGGCGCTTGTTGGCTGACCCTGGTGTCTGCGGTTCTGTCGTGGTCAGAGGAGGGGGGGTGAACGGGCTGTGTTTCTGAAATCCCTGTGAAATGTTAATTTTGGAACGACTTGTTGCTTACATACCTCTCTCACACCCTCTCTTCTATTTTGAAGTGTTCAAATGTGGCCTAATATTGCTCAGTAGGCTACTCCTTTTAGGCTGTACAGAAATCACATTTGTAAAGGATGCACTAAGTAAGTGTTTGTTTAGGTTTAGCTGCATTTGCCCCAACATTGTTTTTGGAATTTATACTGACACCTGTTGGTGTGGATGCATGAGGTTTGTTTGCTAACGGCTGTTGCTCGTAAACAAACTTGCGTTTTTTTTTTATCGTTTCTTTCATGCTCATTTGTTTTTCCTCTATCTTACACTACACATGTCCATATAGTGGACATTAGAATGAATCACAACAGATTTTCATGATTGTATTTGCGGGCTGTAGCCTAGTTGGTTTGTGCAGCATGACACGCAATGTGATGTCAACATGGCGGCGACCATGAGGGGGCGCCCCGCTCCATGTAGAATAAAACAGTATTTTTTTATTTTTATTCCACACATGACTGACAGGACTGGAGTCTCTATTGCACATGGTATTTCTCAAAACAAAATTAATTTCGTTTAAAAATATGACTGAACGCACCTTTAAACAGGACGTCCATACTTTCACAAACATTTCAATTTACGATTCCTCTTAAAAGGTCACTCGGTTTATGTAAGCAGTTTTAAAGTGCTGAAAGTTTTCATTTAGGTTATTACTGGAAGGTCGAACCGCTTCTCTTGCATCGCCCAACCTTGGTGATGATAAGTGAGCTAGAAACATCGTCCCATCACCATCCCTGCCCCTGCGCGCCGCGCACCCCGCCCATCTCCGTTCCACTTCAGCTGCGCTTCCTTCTCATTCAGCAAACGCACTGTCCTGTGGCGAGAGAGGGGTCCTTTCCACCCCACAGCCAAACAAAAGAAGCCTGGAAAAGGAGAAAATCTAGCAAAGACTTCTTAAAGGGCAGGAGGACCCCTCAATTCTGCGTTTTTGTGTGAAGACAGCAGCGTTCTTAAGGATATTGCAAGGAACACTGGGAAGCTTTTCAATATCTATCTATTGTCAGTGTGTCATGTGGAGTGTGGGGTCACACAGGAGGATGACCTGTTTTTCACCTGTCGTTCTCCAGTGTCCATCTGAACAGGTTTGCTCGCGAGAAGACTCTCTCTGAACAATCCTCCAACGCGCGCTCAGATGCTCACCTGGGTCGGTGTCCGGTTTTGGCTCCAGTTTTTAAAACCATCGCCTCAAAGATCTCACTGTCCGGGGTGATTGAAGCGGTGGAGCGATGCAGTCCATCCTGTCCGCTGCTGTCCTGCTGTAAGTTTCACGTGTAAGATCATTCAGTATGAGTTGAAGGCTTTTTCTGGTTTTTCTCCTACTACTGATAGGTCCAGCCTGAGCATTTGTTGTGTTTCTCCTCTCTGGCTCAGACGACATAGACTCAGCAGATGCTGTGTTCTCATAATAACACATCCCACCTAGTCTCCTCAGATAACAGCACTGATGATGATGATGATGATGATGATGATGATGATGAGACTTTCTATGTCTGAATCCTGCTTGCCCTGTTCTATAAAAGTCATGTGTCAGTCAATTACAAATAAGGATGTCTTAAATTAATATATATATATATAAAATGGAGAATTAATTATTGTATAATTTGCTACAAAATATTAACATTTTACATATATTATTTTTAAAGTAAAAAAAAATAATAATAATACTTTGAATATCACAAATATTGGTTACTCCATTTGACCTTGGGAAAAAATGTCTTAAATGTAAAACAATTGTTAATCGTGGCACAGTATAAAGGGGTTTCTTCTGTTTTATGTTTTTCTTGACACATTGCAACAAAATGGCTTCCTGCATGTTGGTTACACAACAGTGACTTTAAGTGGACAGATTTTTCTTCAATATTTTAACAACAATTTAAAATAATTACTTTACTGCTTTCCCCCCCCCCCCCCCCCCCAAACAATCTTATACCAAACTACTTATGCCAAAAATGTTAAAGTATTTCAGCTTTTTTAAATCTCCACACAGTTACACCACTTAGACATTTACTTTAAGCGCCTATATGTTCCATCAGATTAGGTATTCAAACCATTCCATGTATGATTAGCTGTTATTTATTTTGTAATGCTCATACACTGTAAAGATTATTGCTGTGATTATGTATCACAACTTAAAATTTAACATTAGAATAATAATGTGTTGTTTCAACTTAAAATGTGTTTGTGCTTGACTTAAAATATTCAGTTTAATTAACCTTAGTTAAGTTGGATATTTAAGTCATCTCAACAAATTTTTTTACAGTGTAATAAATCCACACAAAAGTATAACATTTACCCATATATTAAAATCAGTAATAATACTTCGTTTAATAAGTGTTCATAAAATAGGAGAGACCTAAATTGGTAAGATCAGTGTTCAGTGATCGGTCATAATCAGGTGATGTCACAAAATTGTGACCTTTGAGTGTTTGATATACATTAATAGATTAAAACTTGCGTGAGGTCTTTTTATGTCAAAACAAAAAGCCCTCAACCGCATAAAGATTAATAAAGATTGGAATCAATTATATTATGGTATAAAATGTGAAGGCCTGTGATACATTATGATGCCTGGCTGACATCATTTAAGAAAAGATGTGGAATGAGCTTGGTTGGCATATGTACAAAGTATTATTAACAATTCATAGCAGACCTGAACATTGATCTTTAAATACACGCAGACACTCACATGTGGTGTTAGTTTGGGTTAAAATAAACCTTTTCATATATATATATTTTTCTTGTTGCCTCCCACTTAAAACTGTCGTTTTTTAACACTGTGCTAACCAACCCTACAATAAATATAGTCATATATTTAAATGTTGTTATACTAAATGTATGGACTCTTTTTTTCCCTCAGGACTTAAGCTTTCATTTACATCTAGTAGGTTTATCTTAATGTTTGATTCACCAGAAATATTCAACAAAGAATGAAAAGTGTGCTAACCAACTTTATTCTCCCCTAAATAGGTTAGAAAAGCAACTCAAACGAATGCAAATGTCACACAATCACATGTGTCTTTTCTATTTCTCTTTGGCCAGATGCTTCCAGGTCGTGTTACTGTTCTACAGCCCATTACAGGTGCTTATAGTTACCCGATAATAAAACCATATATCAATTGATAGTTCATAAATCAATAAAAGTGATTTGTGGCCGACTCCTGTGTTTGTGCAGGTGTTAGCAGTGGAAAATGTTAACTTTGGAGTTCACGTAGAGAATCAGACAGGGGTGCGGGATGGCCTGAGCCGGAAGCACCATCGGGTTTACCAACTATACAGCAGGACCAGCGGGAAACACATCCAGGTGCTCGGCAAGAAAATCACTGCCATGGGAGAGGATGGGGACAAATATGGTAAGAAAGAATCTGAATGTGTCAGCCTACCTGTACATTTAGGAAGACATTAGATTAACACTCTTTAAATAACTGACCGATATAAAAAATAAAAAAAGTATGCTTGTGTGTGATGCATATTATAATTATAATGTACATAAGTAAATATATTTAATAATCATCTGAATTTATATCAAATGTTATATTTCTGTATATACTACTGTTCAAAAGTTTAGATTGGCAATATATTTTATGCTTTTAAAAGTAGTCTCTTCTGCTCACCAAGGCTGCATTTATTTGATCCAAAATCCAGCAGGAGTATTATTGTGAAATATTTTTTACAATTTAAAGAAACCGTTTTCTATGTGAATATATTTTAAGATTTATTCCTAAGATCAAAGCTGAATTTTCAGCATCATTACTCCAGTCACGTGATTCTTCAGAATTCAAGAAACTTTTATTATCAATGTTAAACACAGCTGTGCTGCTTAATATATATTTTATTTTTTTAATTTTTTTTTGAAAACTGTGATAAATGTTCATTATCAATGTTGAAAACGGTTCAAAAGAAAAGCATTTATATGAAACAGAAAGCTTTTGTAACATTATACGCTACCGTTCAGAAGTCAGTACGATTTTTTTGGGGAAAGAAATTAATACATTTATTCAGCAAGGATGCATTAAATTTATCAAAAGTGACAGTAAAGACATTTATAATGTTACAAAAATTATATTTCAGAAATGTTTGAGCAGCAAATCTTATAAGAATGATTTCTGAAGGATCATGTGACACTGAAGACTGGAATAATGATGCTGAAAACTCAGCTTTGCATCACAGGAATAAATTACATTTTAAAAATATATTCAAATAGAAAACAATTTCACAATATTATTTTTGCTATATTTTGGATCAAATAAGTGCAGCCTTGGTCAGCAGAAAAGACTTTTAAAAATAAAACAAAAACAATCATACCAATTTAATATACATGACTAAATCTATAAAAATAGTAAGTGTTATACCATTATATCCACAACCATTAACAACTTTGTACTACAGCCTTTAAAAAATGTATTTGCCAATTACAGCTGCCTTGCTATATATAATATATAGCTTGTAAGTATAATTTACGTCCTGTTTATGTTCCTGTCCGTCTGTCTTTTTGTGTTTCTTCACAAGCCCAGCTTGTGGTGGAGGCCGACACCTTTGGGAGTCAAGTGAGAATACGAGGGAAAGAGACCAACTACTACTTGTGCATGAACCGTAAGGGGAAGCTTGTGGGGAAGGCAAGTCACTGAAAAATTACTGTACTTAATGCATCACCTACATCCTTTAAATCATTCCCATTCTGAAAAGGCTGAATGATTTGAAACAATAACCAGAAGTAACTCAATGTAAAAAGCCCTACAAATAACATCTTTGTTGAGCTGCTGTTGAAAAAGCTGTCAAAAGCTTGTTTCACAATGATTCCAGTGAGATTTTTCTTCCATTTCAGAAAGACAGCAGCGTAAACGGTGGCTGCGCTTTCATCGAGATAATGCTCGAGAACAACTACACTGCTTGGATGTCGGCGCGCTATGTGGGCTGGTACGTGGGCTTCACCAAAAAGGGCCGACCGCGCAGGGGCCCGAACACGTTACCCAACCAGCGAGACGTGCATTTCATGAAACGCTTCCCTCCGGGAGAGCAGCCCGACCTCCAGGCCTGCAGCTTTACAACAGTCAGCAAGAGAAGCAAAAGAGTCCAGCAGACCTCCACCACTCCTCCACCTCTCCCATAATACAACAAACACTTGTGCGCAAAGATCCCTTCTTAGAGGATCTAGAAACGCTCTTCTTTGAAACGCAAGTAGGACCGACCTCTTCGCAGTCACAGTCAAAGGACGGGGTTGCTTAAACACTGTGTAATCATGCAAACATAACCAAAGACTCCTGGGCTATAGTGTCCAGTCACTAAACCCTGTCAATAAGGGGACCAAGCACTTCAGAGGCCAAAGAATTCCCCTCTAATGTCCTGTGCCACAGATTTGTCCCACCACGAAAGAGCAAAGCACTCTACTTGCGTGAAGTTAGGACTTGGGATGATCATGACCAAAAGGACAATTTAAGACTGCCGTGTACTCATAACTCTTACAGGCACAAGGCTGACGTTTTGATGAGATTGTAAGAAGAACCAAAGTCTATCAGTCAGGAAAAACTTCTTAGAGCCTCCTTTGGTTTCACCTCAGATACTTTGCCTTTCACGTTTCACCAGGAGCATCGAGAGGGTCGTTCATATTCATCAGCGTCGAAGGAACCAGCAACCAATGAAATAAAGAGTCATTTAAAGAAAGCGAAGTACACTACCATTTAAAAGTTTGGGGTCAAGTTTGAAGGGCCATTTACACAACGCAGTTTTCTACAAAAAAAAACAACAACATTTAGTGTGTTTTGGCTGTTCATTTACACGGCAAAGGCATCCTGAAAACGCGAACTTTTGAAAACGATACCGGTCTTGTGTAAACTACAAAGAAGCGAATTTGTAAAAACTGTGACTTCATGCACATTATGCGTTTATTATTATTCAGAGCAGCGGCATTATAGGTATGAAAGCGAGGCTGTGAAGGATACAGTTAACATATTCAATGGAATCCGCTGTATAAAGCTCCTAGATCACTTATTTTCTACAGCTCATAATGTCTGGGATTCTTAAGTTCGTCAGAGATATTTTTGCAGTGTTTCATCAGCAGAACAATCCAAAAACACATGAAATAGTAGTACAATCCACTGAAGAGATGTACACCTATCCCTCACAGCCTCGCTTTCATTCCCATTAATAATCCAAGCTGCTGTGAATAAGGTCTATAACGTATCTTTTACACATTAACATCGATCAGTCACCTACTGGCCTGGCATAAATACAGCGTTTTTTTTGTAGTTTTCGATGATCCGTGAGAACGGGGATCGTTTTGACAACGTTGTCGGCTGCGCACGAAAAGCTCAAAGGTAAAACGGTTTCTGTTTTTAGTACATCGTTGTCGTTTAAACATACCTTGAAAGAAGTCTTTTAAAAATATATAATTTGAGATATTACAAAATATTTAAATACTATTACAACTCAGAATAACCATAAAAATGTAATGTAATCCTTTGAAGCAAAGCTGACTCAGCATCATTACTCCAGTCTTCAGCGTCACATGATCCTTCAGAAATCATTCTAAAATGCCGAGTTGCTGCTCAAGAATGTTAAACACAGCTGTGCTGCTTAATATTTTTTCAAAAACTGTGATAAATGTTTTTTTTTTTCAGGATTCTTTAAAGTTCAAAAGAACAGCTTTTTATTTGAAATAGAAATCTTTTGTAATATAAATTTTTTTATCGTCACTTTTGATCAACTCAATGCTTAAATGGCTAAATTAGTTTAATAATTAATAAATATATATGACCCCAAACTTTTGAACTGTAGTGTATTAGCAGCACAGAATGACAAATTAAATATTTTGACTACTAAAAAGAGTATAATATCCATTAGAGCTGAACGTATTGAAAGACAGCCTATAGAAGTCATATTTGACCAATCGCTGATCAACACTGACGCTCCTGGCTTTTTCAAAACAAAATATCCAATACATGCCACAACGGGAGTTGATTTTCACTCTAGATAGTTAAATATATCAGAGTTATTCAAACTGACCTCGGAGCTTCCAGCCCTGCAAGTGTTGTAATGCAAACCGTTGTTGTAACTGTTGCAAATTACTCTGTCCCTAAACCACTTGGGGCTGGTGAAATCTTGAGATATTTTGATACTATTCATGTTATTAAAATATTTATTTTGTGGATGCATTGATCAACAGGTGTTATCTTTCCATGACACATTTAGTACACCTTGTATTTTGGGGTCAAAACTCACTGCATCTCCAACAGTTTTATTGCCACCTGGTGGACCCAGAAGGAATAAACCACAGCCCTAAAACTCAAACACTAGCTTCGCATAGAAACAGACTATGCAACCCATCTCATATAAAGAGCTAGTTTAATTAATAAGAACTGAACTCTGAATCTGAACAGCAGAACTAAGTTAGTCATCGTGCTCACTATTGAGGAAACTTCTGCCTGTTTTGAGGATTTGTCTGTAATCTAGTCATCTGCTACATTCTTGATCACCCATACTGGGCAGTAGTCATCTCTCTCTCTCCCTCTGCAGAATGACTTTGATCCTCCCTCTTCATAATGTCTCCATCTGTCTCGCGTCCACCCTTGCGTCTCACACTCTGACAGTAGCCTGCCATCATTCATACTAATGCCTTATTCCAATGGAATTCCATTCTGCAGTTCGCACAGGACAGGATGCAGCGATTCTTGAGATTTAAGACTAAAATATTGCTCTGCATTCAAACATTTTTAAATCGTTTTACAGTGCTGAAATTATGTATTGTGGCTGTTGCCATGGTGGCGATCATGAGACGAAAATGACAGTACTGCCAATTTCCACATATTCGGAGCAGGAGGTAAACTTAAATATTTGAACAGCGGCCCTGTGCTTTTGGAAGGTCTTGGCAGCCATCGCGGCAGGTTACTGAAATTCGGGCCTGTTGGAAAGCCTTTATCTCAAAGGGGCGAATCATGCGTACGAACAGGCACACTAAAAACACGACGCGCTTCTGCAAGCTTCTTAACACTCCTTCACAGTCAAGTACTTTATTCTTATTAATAACGCTTTTTTCTTTAAAAAAATCTTTTCAATATACAACACCATTTTAGACAAGACATTTCTGTTTACAACTAAATTCAGATCAGTTATGGGTCATTCAGAACCTAGACGAGCAGACAATGAAAAGGGGAACGAGACGGACAGCGCTAAAACGAGAAATGGAAGGACATATCAGGAGAAGTCAAAAACTACAATTATTCATACGATTTCACAAGAAAAAAAAAATATGAAGTCAATTTCCCAACTTAAAAAAGGAAAAGCATTTCTTTAAAAAAAAAAAATCATCAAAAACCGAGGAGTTGACCAGCACACATTATACGTCCCATCGCTCGCTCATTCATGCAGAACAGTCCCGAGGGAAGGAAGGCACTCAGACCTTGCCTTCTCCCTTTAGTTTCTTTTTTTAAATCAAAAACAAAACAAACAAAAGATAGATACAGAGTTCATGGGCCCAGGGGGCGGAGCTGGGGCAGCCGTCACCCTGTACGCAGTGGCGGGGGTGAGAGGGGGGCTCCACGCCCACCCTCAGGTTCTCTGCTTAATGGCATCGCTCTCTCCACTGTTTCTCCACCTCCTCCTCCGCAGAGAGGGAGAAAGAGAACTGACGCAGTTTGTGTTTTGTGGGGCGGCCCTCAGTATGACCGAAGAGGGGGAGAAATAAAACGGACAGATGGAGAGAGGAGGGTGAAGGGAGGGGGGGTGGTGGTGGCGTTCCTCGACCTTTGATCCTGGCACACTTCCACAGAGACTGGGTCACCCGAACAGTCCCCACACACACTCGCACACACTCCGCACGCCACCAGAGCTTCCCTGTCAAGAGATCACATGCATGCAAGTTAGTGTTAATTTTGACGTATGAGAATTTGAACGAAATCGTACAAGTCAAAACATGCATTACCTGCTATCTGGATATATAGGTATACGTGCGGGACGGCGATCGTCCTTCCGTCTGCCCGTTGGTTGACACGTTAAGGAAGTCCCAGATAAGGATAGTGTCATCGTGGGAGCTGCTGATGATCTGGAACTCATCGAATTGGAGCCGGAACACTCGGCCAGAATGTTCCTATACGCAGACAGACTATTATTGAAGCGACATCGCTGCTGTGGATCAAAATCAGGCACAGACTGGGAATGACGTGATGCAGATCAGACCATCTATGGAGCTATAAATGCATCACCCTGCAGAGGGCGGATTGGCTACACATGACAGGGATGCGTGACAGATCAGAGATGGTTAGTAATCAATAACACAGTAGAACAGGTGGGCATAGGTCTTGAGTGATTTGGCCAATATGTCATCTTTATTTTTGGCTGAATGACAATATAGGGTGTATACATCTCTGCATTTTCTACTTTTTTATATTTAGATTATTTTTTTTAAAAGATAACTTTATATCCCGCCCAATGTTGTCCTACAAACAATGCTCATATTGAAGGCTATGAAAACAAAATGTAACCATGTTATACACTGTGCAAAAAAAGGGTTAAGGCCTAAAACCTTTTAAAGCAGAAGTTAGACTCAAAATTATAAGAAAAGCACAAATTAAACACACATTGACTCATCTGAGCTTAATCAAAATGTAGGCTAATCTAATTACTGCATTACAATTGTCACTTTACAGTTACTGCTATCACACACACTTGTAAGTTTAAAAATCTACATATGGCAAATTTAAAAAAAAGTTACTGTGCTCCTATTCTATTGCACTCAATGAAGTTCAATGAAGTCTGTGAAGTTTAGCAGAGACTCGCTTGCATAATGTTCGTCCAGTCATGACAGCAAAATAGAAACATTCGCAAGACTTTCTAACATTTACAGAAGTAGAACATACCTATAAATGTAAGTAATGCCTAGAGGAAAACACCATGTCTCAAGCGCATTAAACAGCACAAGTATCTGTCAGAGCAGCTGACAGGGAAAGCTCCTTTAAACTAAATGCACTAACAATATCTTACAAGTTATTTTGAAGCCCTTAATATAAAGCATTTCTCATGTTTAGGACAAATTGATAAACTCGATATACCGACCTTCCCGAGCATCAATTAATCTGCTGATATTTGAGCATTTTGAGATTCAGTAACAGCTCTGTTTTTCATCAATTCCAATTGCACACTATAACACTACGTACATATTTAAAGAGATGAGATATAAACAAAAAAAGAAAATTTGGAGGGGCTTTACGTCAAAAGGTTACACACTTTAGTCATGCAGTGTTTTAGATTCCGCGTGTTAATTTTAAAAGCTTGGTAAAATATTTTCCATTGTTTCAGTGATATGACAAGATTTACTTAATTTCACTTAATACATAAAATAAGACGACAAGGGTTCATTCAACTTTAAGTTTAATGTTTTTTACATTACAGAAAATACTATATACACACTACTTTTTAAAAGTTTGGGGTCAATAAGTTTTTTTTTTTTTTTTTTTTACTCTTATGCCAACCATATTACAATTTAAAACTTTTTTATTTTAAGAGATTTTAAATTGTAATTTAACTATGGATTAAACTATGGAAAGCAAAAAAACAAAAATAATTCAGGAATCTTTGATGAAGAGAAATCAATGCTGAATATGAATTAAATACAATAATTACTGACCTCTATTTAAAATTTTCTTTATTTTGTGTGGAATTTACAGAACACCCATTTTGCAATTTTGTTAAGAGATAATGAATTGAGCCCATGTATGTTCTGAAGTGTTGGGAACTCACCACTAGTGTACGTAGACACAGAGTGCTGGCTGGGGCTCGTGGATCGAGAGCAGCTTGTAGGTCCCATACTTTAATTTTACTGCACACACACACACACAATAAAGCATATTAGATAATGGACAAAAATATTACAATCATAAGTCCACAATACATTGGTTAAAATATTCCTCTCTCATTCTTCTGTTGTAAAGCAGCTCCACAGCCGCATTTCACACATAATCTACAGATAATCTGTGATTCAATTGTGGGCTTTCTAGGATTAAAAGTGACTGCTCCCTCGGCCGTGTGGGTATAGTGTACTGCTCAAGTATCAGATTAAGGACTGGAGCACAGGGAGCAGACAAATGCAACTCCGCAATTAAAGATGTGAGAATAAAGAGATTATTCACATTAAGGCCAGGGAATAAACCAGCCATAATCCAGACAAAAAATAAATAAATCTGGCCAAAGTTAATCCTCCAGACTAGAGCGCATTTCAGCAAAAGTATCCTCTTTTATCCAGCAGAAGTGTTCAATCTCCAACGCTACACATTTCGAAACTTTTTTTTAATTAAAACTTTTTACAGGAACGTCATTTGGCTTTTAGCAAACAGTTGCAAAAATTGTTTTTTCACATACTCTTATTCTTCAATGCACTGTAATGCAAAAAGCCAATAAAACTGATTTCAACTTTGAATAAATCAGACTTTGCCATACCCGTCATACGCTCCACTCACAATCCGCTTGTTATCAAACCGAATACAGCGAACAAGCTCCTCATGCCCTTCCAAAACCCGCAAACAGGCTCCACACTCAATATCCCACAGCCTGGAGAAAGAGATTAACAAAGATTTCAAGAGAAAATAAATCAAATGCAAATAATATTATTTATGGTCACATTATACCCAAAAAAATAACAATTATACCAACAAGGAAAATAATTAGGTTATATTCAGTATTAAGAAAATAAAGATTATCAAAACCCTTAAAAAATTTTGGTAAAAAAAAGAAAAAAAAAAAGTGACCTGGACATTTTTTTTCCACGTTTCTTGAGATTCACCCAATTACTTTTATGTAAAGTCAAGGTATTTATTGGCACAGACCTGATGGTGTTGTCTGAGGAGCCACTGACCACGAGTCTGTCTCTGTACTGTAGGCAGGCGATTCCTCGCTTATGACCATTTAGTGTCCGAACAAACTCACAGGTGCTTGTACTCCACACCTGCAAAACATTACATTAAACACTTTAAAACTTTGTGACCTAAATGTGTAATGTTTAAACCTTGTATGTATATTTTCTAACCGGTGCCATTTTTCCCTTAGAATAATCTATTGGCGTCTTTAATAAAGCACCAGTACATTCAAACTCAGGAAGTTTTGTGTGTGTGTCTGTGTGCACATGTGAAAACACCCCTAGAAAACCCACACACACCAGCCCATACTGCCCTGCCTCATTATTTGGGGAATGTTTTCAGAGGGTGGGGGCTGCAGAATGACTTGGCACCCCTCCCAGAGCGATGGGTGTGCTGGCTCAGGGCTGTCTGTTCCTGGAATCCCGATTGCCCCGATTCCAGCATCTAGGAGAGAGCGGCTGGAGAATACGAGTGCTGACGAGGGCTCTGGGCAAGAGCAGCGGACTGTAGCGCTTCTCCAGTCTACAGAGAATTGAGAAGCCATTACACTGCTGCCCTCTGCTGGGTATTTCTGGCTTTGAACAGATCAAGTGGACACCTGAATAGTCCAAGCCTGGCTGCACGACAAATTAGTCTAGTCCTCTTGCAGCACTAAACCATTGAACTTTTATTTGGGGGGGGAAAACTGGAGGACCACTTCCCTGTAGAGTTAAGTTCCACATCTAACCAAAAACACCTGAACAGCAAGTCGAGGTCTTGGTTACTAGAAAACTGCAGGTAGGCGGGTTTGATCAGTGTTTGAGCTTAACTCTGTAGGACAGTGGCACTCCAGGGCTGGATTTGTGTAACCCTGCCTTATCGCTTCTCTTTGTTGACAACAGATTTATAAACTACTCTCATGACGAATGTTGCGCTCCCAAGTGCAAATTGTGAGCAACTCAAAACACACAGCACTTAACTGTGAAACGAAACTGAAAACAAAGTGCTTTTACAGTACTCTGAAACATGCAGCGCGTCAGACTATATTTTTATAGAATTACAAATCACAACCACTGCAATCTGATGATCGCACTAAGCCACATCACATTCTCAAAACCATGCATTGTCAGTTCATAAGAAAGTTACTGTGCAACTGCCGAGTGACAGTTTCAACGCGGATTTTTACTTGCATTTGGCGCTTTGAACCCTGGCTAACATAATAATGGTGTCCCACAGATGGCGGCGGGAGTTTGTGCAGTAACGTTAAAAGCAATCTGTGCATTAAAGGTTTTAGAAAATGTACAATTTTGCAGTTTATTTAGTAATTGTTTTAAGCCAGATCACTCCTCATACAGTAACAGGCACTAAAGGCTGTCAAATAAAAAAATAAAATACATCAAATTTTAAATAAAAATCCATATTCAAACATAAAAAAACGGTGCATTCGAATTTTAGGTGTGCATCAGGCAGTGGTATATGAGATGAGATGTCGTAGATGCAAAACATTGCAGAAATAGAGAAGCTCAAGGCGGAGATCTGGGTTACGTCAAAACTGTTACAAAGCCGTTGACACAGAGAACGCATTTTCTAAAAAAAATTCCTGTTTTTCCATTGTTTTCTATGTAAACATGTGCTAGACAGATATCTGACCAGTGCATTCATGTCTAGCACAAGAGCTACATGTTTAGAAAGCCATGTAAAGGTTTTTGTTAATGTACTGTGTGATTGGAGCTTCGAATCTTTGCATTAAACTATGCAAAAATACATGATTCTGTTATGTACATATTTGTTATGCAATTTACGAAATAATATTTGATTTATAAATGGTAGTTTAATTTTTATGCACAACAAACAGTCATGTCATTTAATTGCATAAATTTAATGCAGTGCATTAATATTTTGCTCATAGCACCCTCTTGTGGCATGGAGACAAGCAAAAAGCTCTAACTGAAATTACGTCTTTTAAATCCAAATATTAGTAATAAGTATAAAATTCGAATTTAGTTTGAGCCATTTTGACAGCCCTAACCAGCACACCACCGACCCAAAAAACATTTCATGGTCATACTTTTCAGGTCGTAAAATACAGAAATCTGCATACATATAGAAAAAAAAATAATAACCCCCATGTGATATGTATTGTGTGCAGATATATTTGAAATCAGATACAACTCTAAGAGCATTGATGTGTGGTTTGATTGACAGCTGATAACAGTCATTCAGAGAGAAGAGCACTGACCTTTATGGTCCGATCACCAGAGGCAGAGACAATGTACTTGTCGTCAAAGTCGACCACATTGACGGCGGCCCTGTGTCCGACGAGGACTCGGCGGAGACTGATGTCTGTGGGAGAGGCCATGTCCCACACGGCAATGGAGCGATCCTTTGAGCAGGTGACCATCAACCCGTTACAGAACCGCAGGTGGAGCACGGCCTCGTTGTGATGGATCAGAGTGTTCAAAACCTCCCCCGAGTTCACATCCCAAACTCTGGGTAAAAAGAGAAGGCATGAGAAGTCAGCGCCGATTTTTATCAGTCCCTTACTCATTCCAGCTGAACAGACATGTGGAGTGATGGGGAAGGGGGGTGGATGGAGAAATGAACAGAGGACTTATAGAAAGCGAGAGAACGATAGAAATCTGACCTGACAGTGGAATCAGAGGAGCCGGTAACAATGACTCTCTCATCGTATTGCAGACACAGCACGGAGCCTGTGTGCCCTGTCAGGATCTTCAAACACTCCAGAGTCTGTTTATCCCATATCTGAATACAAACACACATGACATCTTTTCACATTTGCAAACACCATGAATTTCACAAATCTCAAAAATACACTTCTTTTAACAGGAATGGACTCATTATTGGACAGTAATTTAAATTTTACATTGCTAGTTTAGATGCGCCAATATTTTGGCCAATGTCGTTGTCAGCCAATTTTTTATATATTATGGCCAATATCTATTAGAATTTTTAATCTAATATATTTAAATTAAATAAAAACTTAAAATACACTACTGTTCCACAGTTTGAAGTTGGTAAGATGTTTTTTTTGTTTTTTAAACGCTTATGCTCAAAGGGCCAAGGCTGTATTTATTTAATAAAAATAGTATAAAGTATAAAGACTATAACAGTAATACTGTGAAATATTACAACTTAAAGGACCCGTTTTCTATTTTAAATGCATTTTAAAATGTAATTCCTGTGAAGGAAAAGCTGAATTTTAAGCATCATTACTCCAGTCTTCAGTGTCACATAATCCTTCAGAAATCATTCTAATAACCTGATTTGGTGTTCGAGAAACATTTATTATCAATGTTGAATAAATGTAAATACATAGATTTAACTATTTGTAGCGTGTATTCTAATTCTATTCACGAGTTGCATGCGCTTGATGAACGCTCTGCTAGTTAACTGGAGATTAATTAGGTGTCCGATATTCGCGGGACATGAGTTGCATGGGCTTGATGCACGTCTCATAAATCGTAAACAAATGTAAACGTCTGGGAGAGAGAAGAGAAGACAAATAGATCTATCTATCTGAATAAGAGTGACGACGCAAAAGCTTTATTCGGTATGTTTTTCTGTGCGCACCGCACACACACATACACTGACACACACACAACCGACGCGAAGCGGGCAGCCCTGCACATAGATCAGCGCGCGAGGACTGAGAACTGAGCTCCCTTTCGCGTTTGAATGGACAACTACACACACAATTATGTCTAAATGTCAGTTTTGGAGAGTATTCGCGTAAACACAGTCGGTTATGTCTTTACAGAGCGTACAGCTGTGAGAATATTAGACGTGCATCAGTGCAATTGGATCTGCACATTCGGTCTTAAAGTGACAGTGCGTAATAAACCTAATGCCGTCTGTACACTTAAACTTTAAGTCTTAAAGGGACTGTGTGTGTAACTTTTTAGGTAATTTATTATCTAAAATCAATATTTTTTTCCATAAATATGTCCTCAGTGGTGTACAAATACCTCTGCCAATTATCTTTTTTTTTATTTTTTTTATTTTTTTATTTATTTAATATGGACATAACAATAACATTGGACCATGCATCGTTTAAAGTGTAATAGCACATGTGCTAATTTTCAACACCTGTCCATAGGGGCTTTTACAACAGATAAAAACACATTTTTAAACAAGACAAGGAACCCTTACACATGAGAACAACTTTGGCCCGATTTCAACTTATCTGACTTATCCTCGTAAACGAAGAATTTATTATATTTATATACATGGGACGGGTAAGTCCACGGAGGCTTCCATGTCATTCCGCCATGATGAAAAACTATAATAGCAGAGAGGGTCAAAAAGTACGCCAACTTTTTTCGTTCAGAGCCAGCGTCACGCAGCTAAGGCAGCACAACCGGACGAGCAGAGCAGTGAGAGGCGCTTGTCTAAACCATAGGCGGTCTAAACCCAGCAATTTTTAAAAGCTCAATTGCAAAAAAAGCCGAGCCACAGGGGAAGAAATCCTCGCCGCCAAAGTCCCAAATTGAACGAAAAAGGAAACGTGAACACAGAGTACAAAAAACAAGAGTAAATGTCGGGATAGCTTTTTCCAGGATTAATTATATTTAATTTATAGGCTACAAATAAATATGTCTGGTTGAAAGAATAAAGAATGTTGTATGTTATTTAAAGAGTGCATCACTCATTAAAGAAAAAAAAGACTATTTTACTTTAGAAGTGTTTATTTAATTTAAGATATTTTATGTCACAGTGCTAAATCTGTGTCTGTATTGCATGTTCAATCTTTAAAAATTATTCATATTAACAGGTTAATAGATGTTTTCTACAGGAAAATATAATGGGTTTGGAAATTTTAGAGAAGTTCTAAATTAATGCATTACAATTTAACTAAACCCATTATATTTTAGTCAACTAAATCTACTGTAGATTTAGTCAACTAAATTCTTATTGTATTTCGTCGACCAAAACTAGACTAAAACAATTCAGATGAATAAAATATGACTAAAACTAAATGGCATTTTAGTCAAACCAAATCAAAATTTGCTGTCAAAATGAACACTGCAGTATATTAAGAGGCAACAATTTCCAAGTATGCCTAAGTGTAACTTGATCCCATCCCATTAAGCTGATCTAATGTGTGTTGGTCTGCCTGACCCCTCTTTGTTTGGAATAATTTTATGTTACCCTGCCTTATTTGGGGAAGATGGCCTACACTAGCCTTAAGTTATCTTATTTTCAATTAAATAAACGCTTGGTGGTTCAAGATCTTGACAAGATCTGTTTTTTTTTGGTTGTTTTTTTCAATACAGTTAATTCATAGTTAGTTTCATTTCTACAAATGGTGCAAACTCTGCTAGATTATAGATAAAAGATTCCCATTCCCCTGCCATTCTGTGATCGGCAGATCATGATTTTGGTGATCGGTAATCGGCCCCAAAAATGCTGATCGGAGCATCTCTATTTCTAACATAATGTCATTACTGCCAACTTTTGATCAACTTAACGCATCTTTGCTGAAAAGTATTCACTTTTGCCCTCAAAAATATGCTATTATACTATAATTATTCTATAATTAAAACCTTTAAAAAAAATACAATGACATTCATCATTACTGCTATAGTCACCAATGACACATCCATAGAGATACACAAGCTGAATTTCAAGAACAAGAAACAAGAGAGATGAGAAAATCGGATGTAAGATTGCATTTAAACAAACCCCTAACACTACATGAGCAATATACATTAGTCAACATTTGACGTGGATCAAAAAAGCTGTCCAAAGACAAGAATTGGTATTGCTCAAAATTCATGTATAACTTTGATGAAAGGCTTTGATCCACTTCAAATGTTGACTACTGCAATTAGTCATTCTTGCCTTAGATCCGAGTCACTTGAATCATCTCACTGGTTTCAATACACTCTCACTAGTTTTAGTATTATAAAACATAAGGTGAGAGTTTTAAAATCATCCTCCATCTGAATGCAGACATCTTGAACCCCTTTGGTTTGAGTAACATCAGTTGCTGCAAACAATCACAAAAATTGTGCATTTGCAAAATGTGATTAAACGCGACCAGCATAATTCATGAGAACACGCATGATGTCAAAAGTGGTTAGCATTTTTAAATGGCACTTGCGTAAGGAAGGATGCAGTCAGACTGTGGTTTTTACCAGTGACGACTACAGTAAACCCACACGAGGTTCATGAGAAATAAACAGGTAGAGCGCGGTCACACCTTGATGGAGTTATCTCGTAGACCGCTGATGATCTTTTCATCGTCATACTGGAGGCAGTAAACACCTTTGCTGTTCTCCGACCTACACTGGATCCTTTGCAAGTTATGTCGGCCACACCTCCAGTTCGCCTCGATGGTCTGAGAACAGGAACAGCAATTTAAGCAATTATTTTACTTTAATCAAAATGATTATGCACTGACATCAAGTAAAAAAGCAGACCATTTTAAAATGTAATATTTAAATAGCTGATGGCTGCACAATCTGATTACTATGAAAAAGACAGAGCTAGGTTGCATGAGGCCTGCCGCCCACCCCTGAGGTTAAATCACTGCTCCTGCTTGCTCAAATGAACAAACAAATGCTCAGAGTCACTACCTCCCTTTCCTTTAAAAAAAAACATTGGCTCGTTTCTGGCATGAGCAGACAAGAGCTAATCTCATATTACACCCATAAAAGACAGAAAGAAACAATGATTGATTTGCCCACCTCAATGTCCTGAATGATTTTCGGATAAAGAGAACGGTAGTATGAGTTGGGAGGAACTTCTGTTGTGCGGTTCTTGAACAGGTATTTTTCCCTGTGAATCAAACAGCAATAAACATCCCTGATAAGCTGGCATAAACAAGCCCCTTTATAATTTAAGGCCAAATAAGATGTACAAGACAGACTAAATGGAGGTTCCTAGCATGTCTGGTGGAGAATTACACCACTGAGAGATAATGACGAGGTGGTTGTTAAACCTCATGTATAAATGAGGGGGTTTGAGGGATGTAAACAGTCATATCAGCACCATGACTCACCACTGGTGTCTCTCTGAAAGGCCTTTCCACAGCGGGTCTGTCCGAACCATCCTCTCGATCAGCTTCTTCCACAACATGCCTTCAGAAATCACACGCTGCCACTCCTTGCACACCAGCTCGGCCGAACACAGCGAGCGAGCGTCCAGGAAGGACAAGATATTCTCCGCTATATGATCCAGACCCTGAGCTGAAACACAAAAGAAAGATTTTTTTGTTAAAGGATGCTAGAGTTAAAAAGCTATAAAAGCAGGATAAAGAATATTTAAGAACACAGATTAAAGAATTCATTTGACTTTTACAATCTGATGCATTTTCTATGCAAGAAATAGGATAAAAGTAAAAAAAAAAAAAAAAAGTGTAAAGACGATTTAAAGTTTTACATTTTGAACAATGTAGTATTTAATGCTTAAGACTGCCAGTATCAAATGCAGTATTATTGTGTAAAATTACTTTTCTATTTCAAAACATGGTAATTTACATGTACATTCTTGTGAAAGCAGAGCTGAATTTTCAGCATCATTATTCCAGTCTTCAGTGTCACATGATCATTCAGAAATATTTCTTAATATTAAGTTGCGCAATATTTTTTTGTGGAATTTTTCGGAATTCTTTCATGTAAAAAAAAAGTCAAAAGAGGAGTATTTAATTGAAATTTATTTTTGTTGTAACATTATAAATGTCTTTACTGTCATCTAAATCTTACTTGCCCCAGACTTTTGCATGGTAGTATGTTTTAGTGAAATATGAACATGAACTTTTAATCTTAGAATAACATGCACTGATGAATTATGAACAATAATACCAGGAACATGTCTTAAATGATTAATTTGATTGAAATTAAAGTTTGATTTATATATAATATTAGATATACTAAAATAGGCTTATACAAACATGGTCCATCTTTAATCTTAAGGCTAAATTTAATGCATGGATCCTCTAGCAAAAACAGCACTTTCAGAATAAGCAATATATATAATACCTGGCAGTGCCGTAATGAAGTCCCTTTGGAGCATGGGTTTGAGGTAGGAGTTTATGTGGCCGTGTTGGTAATGGCACATGCGTGAGATCAGGTGTTCCACAAACTCCACCTGGTCCGCTTCAGACCACTGATCAAAGAGCTGGATACACACGTCCTTCTCCTTCTCGTAATTTCCTTCCGATGGCCGCTTCCTAGAGCCAGTCAAAGGTCCATTACTCACCTGAGGACAGATAAAGATAGGCTGGGAGAATTGTACAAGGAAAAACAAATAAATAGATATGTTAGATGAGTATTGGAAAGGATTGGGCAAAGGGAGAATGAAAACCATCATAGTATTTCAAGGCAGATGCATTTACTCAGAAATTTTTCAAGTAATTTCTTTTGAGTGACAAATATAGACTCATTTCACATACAAAAACTTGCTAAAGTTTAGTCAAAGCCCAAAACAATAATGTTTGTTGTTTTCTACTCTGTGCAGTACACTGCGCTACTTAGGAATTAATCAAATTGGCTACACGCATTGTAAAGTTGAGACTAAGCTTTCAAATGACAACTATTTTGTGTTGATCAAGTTTTGAAAAACAATTATTATTAATTGTTTTTAGCTAGGTGGCGGCCGCCGGCGGTACAGTACGGTGTAGAGGGACAACTCACCACTCGTAAGAGTTGATCAAAATGGTTATATGCATTAAAAAGCTGAGTTTCTAAGCTTTAAAATTATACATATTTTGTGTTATTCCATTAAGTAATTTGATTAATTTTTGTGTGTACCACCAGCAGAACACTTGGTTAAAAAAAAACTACTAAGGGGTTAAAAGAGCTGCATACAGTTACTGCCTTAAGATACAGTGATAGTTTTAACATTACATTCTCCTGCTTTTAATCAAAAACAACATTTATGCCTAGTTTCCACCAAGCAGTACGCAAGCTGGATCAGGGTTTCCCCGTCCCGATTCGCACTGTAATGTACCGCTCGGTGGAAACAAGGCATTAAAAAAAACACAAAAAGACAAACTGAAAACCATTTCACAAAAAGATGTTTGATTCTTTGTCAAAGAAAAAAAAAAAAGATTCTGGACACTTTCATTTTCTGGTAGTCAAATGTGTGGTTGCTCTGCTAGGACATCTGTGTGAGCTTCAGGGGAACTGATCTCTCACATCCACTAAAATAACCTTGGCTTTGTTAAAAGTAAACACACCCTTCTCAGATAAGTGTAGTTGAGTGAGAAAAAGCTCAAGCATATGTTTGCAGATGCAACTTGTTTAAATATCAAATTCAGATAGTTTGTACTGAAGTGTGCCTTGCATCAACGTTCAAAAGTTTGGGGTCAGTAAGATTTTTTTCAAGAAATTAACACTTATTCATCAAGGATGCATTCAATTGATTGAAGGTTACACAACCTTGTACCTTGAGCACCAAATAAGCAAATTAGAATTATTTCTGATAGATCATGACTAAAAAAAATTATGCTAAAAATTCAGCTTTGCCAGGAATAAATTGTATCTTAATATCACAGCTTTTACTGTATTTTCATGAGCATAAGAGATTTATTTCTAAAACATTACAAAATCTTACGGTAGTACAAGTGTCCGGATCATTTTGGGCCCACTGTTACTGCCCAGAACATCTCAAAAATGCAAGAGAACACATTGATCCTAAATACGGATGCAATAAAGGCTTGCGGAAATGGACACAGAGGTTTTCCAGACACAGATTAGAGAGTGCCCTACAACAAAACCCTAAGTCAACAGTACTTCAATATGGAAAATCCTTCATAGTCCAGGGAAAGGCTATTCAACTGGTCCTTATTGTTGCATCCGTTTATTATTTTTACTGGCTTTGACAAACAGAGGTACGGCTCATCCACCTCACCTTAAAAATTGTGATCTTTGGGGAGCGGTCTGCAGTCTGCGAGTCCATGACAGAGGTGTTCTGAAAAAAAAAAAAAAAAAAAAAAAAAACATTTCACATTGTCGTATTTACATCAAATTGAACCAAAAATGCAAAAAGTGGACCCCAATATAAATTGGAACCACTCCTATATAAGACCTATTGTCACTGTCGGGCGGAAACCTTGTATCTCCATATTTTGTCAATTTTTTTATCATTACTATTGGTCACCCTTTACATCTGTATATGGGTTTTGCAAATTTTAAACCAATGAAAATTGTTTTAAAAAAGCTTGTGACTGAAACTTGTAACTACAAGGTATCCTCAAACTGTCTTTAAAACTTCACGCGCCTCTATAGTGAAATATGTGCCGCACACAGTTTGGACCGTCTCAGCTTGTTTGCAATGCAAGGGTAAATAAAGTACTGGTTCTATTAAAAAAGTAGTGTTTTCTTTACTCAAGAAACAGTGCTGAATAACAGTGTTTGTGTGTGTGTCTATATATATAAAAAAATTTAAAATAAAAAAAAAGGAAAATGTTTTATGTATTTGAGAAGAGTGTCTTAGTCTAGCATTTATCATCGAGTCATCATAACCAATACGGTCTTAAACCGCCAGTGCATAGCACTTCATCTTTCATAATATGAGAATTTGGCCAAAAAGACAGAAAGAAACTGAGCACTCCAGCCGCCCACACAGCTACAGTAAACTTTATAACCTGCAAGTTGACAATCACGTAACGCGATGCACGTATTGCCGTTCTAATGACGGACAAAACATGTCAGAAATTCTCCAGTCAAAAAACCTTGTAACTCAACTGAGCTTGATTTTGGTAAAATGTTAATAATATAATGACTTATGCAAGTGTGACCATATAAAGACACAACATCAACTTTGACAATGCAGTGTAGTGTTGTTGTTTTTTTCCATTTCCTGAAAAGCAGTTTTTGGAGACACAAGGTTTCCACTTGACAGCAACGCTAAACATCACCCTTTCATCATCTGCTCGCATGCGTTCATAATTCCATTGCATTGTTTGTTGGAAAGCAGATGAAAGGACTGAGCACCAGCCTACGATCTGTGTGTGCTGAATAATTGGACAGATTCTCCATCAGCAGCATGCTGTTAAGATGTGGGATGGGGCAGGGTGTAGGCGTTTGGGTATCGTGTCAACAGCTGTCCCCTAGCCAAGGCCACCACAAGGATATACATACATCCCAAACACAAGCAAAACAGAGATGATGCCCTTAATATCCACGACTCAGCTCCTGTTGAATATCTGAATATACTGTGAATATCTTTATAAACTTGAGCAAAAGCTCTCTGGACTGAAAGGGATGCAATATCAAAGCTAGAAACCAGTGTTTTACCATCACTGAGATGGTAGTATTATAGTTTTATAAACATATTGAATTCGTTTGTTTTTACGGTTGCATTTTCATTTTAGTATTTTGTGGTGTTTTTGACATTTGCATGATTTTGTTTCATTATGAGTCCTCTTCTGTCTATACACAAATGCACGTGGCTTGTTATCTTCAGCCAAAAGCCATCGGTCTTTCTCTAGCTTCACAATACAAAGTGGACAAACTCAAGAGCATTCACTCCTACCATTACAGTGTATCCATAGCAACAAGAAGCAAATCCAATCTGTAAAACTGATTCTATAATGATATTGTATTGGCAAGATTATATCGATTCAGAGACAGCCTAATTAATAAAGGGCATATTTAAATGAGTCAATACACTTAAAGGCACTATAAAAATGTTTTAGATTAACAGAAATGTTTTATTGAATTAAAATTGATAATGAGACTACACACAGATGTAAATCATGTCAAATGTGACGTTTAACTAGTTAAGGACACACTTGGAGGAATTCAGTTTTTTATTGCGAGTCTTGTAAAAAATTCCATCCATAAAAGTCAATGAGTTTATTAGAAAATATCCTAATTAGTTGGCGTAGGCTAATGGTTTGATGCGGTTAGCCACCTAGCCGCTTGCTGTTAACTTAACGTTACGTTACTTCCTTCACATCAACAATGAAGATTTGTATTTCCCTAAAAAGATACGTGGTTACCAAAACACAACTATTCTTTCACATTAAACCATAATTCTTGTAAAAAAGTTACAATATTTGTGTATTTCCTCATTGTTTGGATCAGAAATGTCATTTGCAATTGACAGCACGATTACTTCCTATTACGCAGCTTTAAACTCCAGTTAAAATATGTCGTGTCACGTAAATGAGACGTTCTTGTGCGAGAGAAATGGTTGTTTTAAAAACTTTAAAACATCGTGAAGGATTCTGAGACTCAATATGAACCACAACTCGTCTGTACTAGCAGATTATAGGCTGGAGTGAGTGGCGCAGAGGCGCCGCAGTGAAGCTCAAGTCACCGGCTAAAGTCGACGAGCCTCGGACTCACCACGATGCCGCGGCAGCTTCCCTCCCTCCACATTCCCCACTAGCTCAATAAATATCCTCAACCACCACCAATAACACCTGCTGGTCTTGTCTACTCACATATCAGCCTTTGTATAAAAGGGAAAAGGGGGAGAGACGTGAAAACCACCAAGTGAGACAGCGATACATAGCAGGGCCCTCCCTGTCAGCCGAGCCAGCCATTTCTCTCTCTCGCTCCTCACCCCTCCTTCCCCCTCAACTCAACCGATCCCTACCCACTCCACAAGCTGGTTATGTTCAACTAGGCTGTGCTTATAACCGGTAATATGAATGTATAAACTCGAAAGTCTTCAGAACATACCAGAAAATCTTTCTCGAAGCACAACCGAGTACTCACCATTAGCTCTAAGGTTTTGTCCTCCATCTCCGGCTCCATGTTTGTTCCCCGAAACTCGCAGTGAAAATGGAAACCCCGCCCTGCGACACAAGCACGTCACGAAAAGGAGGCGGAGATAGAATCCTTGATTCAACCTCTCCGATTGGCAGTCAAATAACCAAAGCTGACCAAATGGGCGTTGTCCGCGTTGTGATTGGATAATTCCTGCTGCTAAGGTACAAAGCGGGTCCAGACGGACTACGTCATGATCATAATCTAACAACATTCGTGGTTGGTCGCCGATTGACAAAAAGGGTTTTGTCCGTTTTGTAAAAGGTACAGCTATTGGTTGTTGTCTGGTACTAGGGTAAATAATGGGGTTATCCCCAATGATTCGCATATTATTAAGAATATTACTGATTGTATGCTGGTGACAACTATGCCAGAAGCATCAAGTAGACCTAAACATTTTTTTTTTAAATTAATAAACGCATCAGAAAAATATCTGCCTTCCCTTTCCTGCTTATAATTGACTTCCTCAACCTGCATGCGTTAATTTGGCAGGCAAACCAATCTTGTCAAACTCATCAAACTCAGAATCAATTAAGATAAAATAGCTTTGCAAAATAAACAAGCTATAAGTGCAATTTGCAAACAATGAGAACGTTTAATGTCTGTGTCCAGATGTAACAAATGATTTATACAAAATAGTGACGGATCAAAGAAAATGTGAAAATATACAACATAATATTTGCTAAAATATTTTGGGCCCATTATTTGGATATTTCTTTCCTTTTTCATTATTGGGTTATCTGTTCGTTTTAGTAGGCTTCAGAACACCAACCATGCCATAATTGTTAAAGGTCCAAATTTGGTCTTTCTAAAAAACAATCTGCTAATAAAATATGACTGGACAAAATGGAAAGAAATTAGAGGCTTGTAGTCTGTGGCAAGTCTTCTAAAAGGGAATGAAACAGCCAAACTGACGTATACTCACTCACACATCACAGATAACACAGTAACCCCCCACCCATAATCGGTCCGAAAGGACATTCCCATGCATGTGTTCTGCCGGTAAAGCCGTCGTATACCAATGAGTGCTGAAGGCTCGAGCTAAGATTTTTTGTTCAGAAACAGCAGGAGGCTGAAGTTACGGTCCAGATGCTGGTACACTGTGCTCACATCTCACAAACTGCAAAATTCAGGCACTCATATAGTTTATTTCGAGAAGTAGCATCTCCTGGGGGCTGAGGAAAACAAGCGAGGGAAATGTACTGTAAAAGACGGTTCTCGGTCTTCATGGAGGGATGGGTCCAGTTACTAAAATGGTCCATTTGAGAGCAAGACACGCCTCAACGTGGGCACAATGCGATGGGAGGAGCAGGGTGTACCGCTGGCTCAGAGTGCACCACCACCACACTGGTTTACAGCAGAAACAAGGCAACAAATCAAGTCTGGACTAACCAGGAAATTAAAACGCAGGCCTGGCAATGGGCTTGAGGTGGCTGGGTAAGCAGCACTGGTCTAATAGCTTGCTACTGCTTTCTTCATACACCGATTAAGAGAAAATATAATACATTTGAATAAAATACAACAGCAGCAGATGCCATTATAAAAGGAGAGGCAAAAGGAAGAAAGGAGTGAGATTAAAAGGGAAGAAAAAGTAGATCTGAAAGCCTAGAGTGTTTTGTGAAGAGCTGAGGCAGGACAGGCAGACGGGTCACGGCCATGATGTTGCGATGACCTGCTAATTAGTGGAGAGGAGAAAACTCCACCTCTTCCAGTCCAGAGATGGAGTCACTGTATTTCTAAAGCCAGGGACACGCAGACCATCCGCCGCCATCTCAAATTCTTATTCTCCCTCCTGCTGATTCCATCTCCTTCGCTCCCCTGCCGTTTGCGGGGTTGGTGAAGGGGTAGGGGGGGGGGGAGAGGGGAGGGATCTTATATTTGAATTTTATGTCAGTCCCGACTACCTAGTAGTCATCTAAATCAAAGAACTCATCATCATCTCCCTGGTACTCCATCCCTTGGAAATCCACCCGGTACCTCAAGATTCCTGGAGAGGAAAAAAATGGTCAATAAAAGGACATTTTATTCCATTTCCTAACAAATCAAAATTTGGGGAGTACTTACCACCGATGCCTCCGAAGCCTTTCACAAACTGCGAGCCCTCCTGACTCTTGTCTGTAACTATTTCCAGCGTGGCCCCAAACTTCTTGTAGCTATTGGCGAACCACTCAAGCAGTGGCATGCTCTCGATCAGCTCATGCTCCTGACCCGTCTAAAACAAACATATATGGTACCGTTAACATTATACATCGGCACACATTAAATATTACACGGGATAAGCGATCAGTACAGTCAAGTGGGCATGTGGTGAATGCATGGATCCAACACTGATACATGTTATCTTTCTCAGCTGTTTACATATACTTAAGACATAACCACACAAAAATGGAAAATTCTGTCATTAATTACTCCTCGTGTCGTTCCAAACCAGTAAGACTTTTGTTTATCTTTGGAACACAAATGAAGATCTTTTTGATGAAATTTGAGAAATCTGCTTTTTGTCCCTTCAATAGATAGCTAAGCAACTGAAATTTTAACGCTTCAAAACATTCAGAAAGAGATCAAAACTAATCCATGTGAATTGAGCGGTTTAGATTTTAAAATGTTATGGCTTACAGCTTATGAAAACCCCAAATTCAACATTTCTGAAAATTAGAATATTACATGAAATCAATCAAAAAAAGGATTTTAAATACAGAAATGTGTATTTACCTTTGTTTCACCTTTTAATTTGAATTACTGAAATACAGGAACTTTTGAACGATATTCTAATTTTTCCGAGTTTCACCTGTATGATGAACAGATTGAATTTAGGCTTTTATTCATAAATAAACATTGATCAGCGAACATAAATAGAAGTTCAACCGAACCTGCTTGACGCACAAGAAAAAAAACTCTCGCTTAAATTCAAACGTGCTGCGAAAAAACACGACTGTTAATATTATCACGATACTCTTATGGCGTAGAGAACCCTGCCATGTCATGTGTACAAAACAAATACAAGACCAACCACCATTAACCACTTAGCACAAACCTCCAATAATCGCAATAAGCTAATAATAATCACTAACTTATTAACACCTAATTTTACAGGGAAAAATGTAAATATTCCACTCTTATGAAAGGAGTGCTCTTTACTTTCTTTCTGTGTGATTCAGTCACAATTTGTTTTTGTTTTTCATGAGACTTTTCAATTTATTAGGGAGTGGAAATTGCTAACAAGTCAATAAGTGCTCCTCTGCTGCCATCTACTGGTTATAGTGGTATTTTCATGTATTTTTTTTTGCAAGTGTTTGTTTGCAACAAAGTGTTCTTCATCTATCATATTTAAACTTTTAGTTTTACAAAATATTGGTCAGAGCTGATCAACAGCCTGCGCTGCGCAGAAGAAATTCCATGGAAACTTTCCTTTGCACAAAGGGCAATGCATTCAATGTAGTCTCAGACTTTAGGATCTGCAATGCATAATCCTGATAAATCTAAACAGAACTGCAATGAGCTTGGCACTGCTGGTCCCATTTCAGGCCATGAGATCATCACTATTTGCTTGAGTATGGCCTTTAAACTCAAAAGTCATTCTGGAAAAAGAGTTCCAGACATTGAAGCATCTGCAATACTATTTTATAATAAAAAAGAAAAATCTGCTGAATAACATACAATTAATAATCTGAATCTAGTTGACAGTTTTACATACCTCTTTGTCAGTGAAATGAGACTTGTCCTTCTCCTGTTCTGGTGTCAGATATAGTGTCTTTTCATCTGATTAAAAAAAGCAATGGAATTAAACCGTGAAAGGAATCATTTGAAATTTTGCAAATATTATGCAATTGCAGGTACAAGAGTGAGGGTGTGCATACCATTTTCTGGTGTAGTATTTTCTCCGTGACAACGTAGGACGTAACGCATAGTGTCCAGGTTCTCGTAAACTATAAGAATCTCCACCGCTCCCATTTCCAGTGCTTTGAGCGTGTCTTCAACTCCAAAACAATACTTCCCTGTGTCCTGACTGATCTCATCAAAATATCGTCCTGAAATCAGAGACACAAGTCACTACACAAGAAAAAAAAAACACACCATAAAACTACTGAAAGCCCAGTGTTTTAGGCCACAAAAAAATGTTCCCAGCATGTCTATCACCTTTATCAAGCCTGTAAATGCTTCTTGGATTAACTACCTATTAGTTTCTTTTCTTGGATGAACTTGACATTGGAGAGCACTTCCGCTGAGAGCTCAATGGCCTGGTTGAAACCGTTTTCTCCTCCGTATGATATGTCAACCAGCTTGAGAACCTTTGCTTGTAACCTCTACATATGCAGAAGAACCAAAGTCAGAAAAGAACCAAAACTCTGAATTAATTTTGCAAATCATTTGATGCTAAGAGAACATACTGGATCAAACATGTCTGACTGGCTGAGCTCCGTCTTGAAGTCGGCCGATCCGGCAAGAACCAGTCCTGCCACGTTGACCTTGTCATTGGACACGAAGAGTTGCACAGCAGTCTCCGCTACCTTACGCACATAGTTATGTCTCTTCTCCATCCTCAAACGTGCAAATCGAAGAGCGGACTGTCCTCCTCTACCTAAAAGAAGGTTAAAGGAAACAAGTGGGTGAATTCAAAGTCCTATAAAAGTAGACCTGCCAACCTTATTTTTTTTAGTCGTCAACTAGTCTAAAATTAAGAAACGCCTAGAAAACAGTGAAAAACAAAAACATAAGATAGGCTACTTAATTTATCATTCCAATATCAAAATATGATACTAAATCCCACAGAAAAAAAGGGCTTTTTTGTGACGTGCTGTCTTTGCATTTGAACATTGCACATTTTAAACAGGACACGCATTAGCTGAATAAATGTTAGCCAATACAAACATATTTAAAAAAGAGTTGACAATAAATAGACAGGAGTCCAATAGCAAAACTAATCACTGATTCTAAATCAATATCAAGTATTAGACAAATCTGATATATATAACGAGGGCTGTGTTAACAGTAAACCGTCCGTCATTTAACGAATTTTAATAACATGGATGGATAATACAAAATGCTTTCTGACATTTTGTCAGAAAAAAACAACAAAAAATTAAACTAGCCCGTCAATTTTCATTTTACAATTCTTCTCTCTCTGTGCGCGCACATCTGTGAGAGAGAGCTTGCGTAGCACTGGTACAACGGTACTTTTTAACCCATAAGTAACTAACGCCCTAGTTTTTATTAAAAAAAATATAGAATCCAGACACACGCTTATCAGTCATTCACAAATCACAGCACTTTCATAATCACGAAGTAAAATTTCAAATTTATTGTTCAGCATTCCTTGCGCATTTTATAATTAGAGTGACAAATCATACCAGCGTACTTTGAGGTCAAAATGCGTGCTCGCTACGCAAAATGCGTACAGGTTGGCAGGTCTGCAAAAGAACAAGAGTCACAGCAAGCGATCTGAAGACACGTTTACCATGTTTTTTGGGCAGGTCCACGGTAAATTTGTGCAGCACCTCCCTTGTGTTGCCTTGTAAAGTCCCAAACAGGGCACCACTACCATCAATCACAATGAAGCCAAACTTGCTGTCGTCTGACAGCAGAGCTGTTAGAGCCTGTGAACAAAAAATGATAATAGTTGTTACTATAGATAGGATAGAAGGATAGACAGTTAGATAAATAGACAGATAGATAATTTACCTCAGTATGGAACTTGTTGTCACATAAATACAAGGATGTGTTGATTGGTTTAAAAGGCTCAAAATCAATGTTTACTTTCTTCTCTTTGCCTTCCTCAGTCACAATGGTGCCACAATACACCACCAGGCCATTAGGAGGCACTGCAAGATAAACAGCAGACTCGTGTGAGGGGATCAGGAGAGACCACACCTAATGAAAAGATTAAATCAGGCGCCACTCTCTATCATACCCAAACATACACAGCAAATGTGTTACAACTGCCAGTTTAATATTTGAACAGCACCAGTTTGGAAAAGTTAAACATACCAAGTACAATGAAATTCCATCATCTGAGCAGTTAAATGGCTCTTAGATTAAACTAAACCCACATATTTACCTTTGTTGTAGAGTTTGAGTCTCTGCTGTACGGAGGTAATGGCTCCTAGAACAGACAGTCTGTTAACTCTGCTCTTGATGTTCGAAGCCGTGCCGAACTCATCGGCCAACATCTTAGCAACACGCGAAATCTGATCCTTGGGTGGGATGATGAGGGATATCATACTGGTGCCATTTCTGAGGAAGAAGAGAATAGAACAGTCTGAGACCTTTTCATGAACATACAGTACCATTCAAAAGTTTGGGGTCAGTAAGATTAGTTTTTATGATCATATTGTGAAATATTAAAATTTAAAATAAGTGTTTTATTATGTGAATATACTTATTAATGTAATTTATTCCTGTGATGGCAAAGCTGAATTTTCAGCATCATTATTCCAGTCCTCAGTCACATGATCCTTCAGAAATCATTTTAATATGTTGATTTGCTGCTGAAGAAACATTTCTTATTATTATCATCAATGCTGAAAACAGTTGTGCTGCATATTTTTGTGGAAACAATAAAAAATATATTCAGGATTCATTGAATAGAAAGTTCAAAAGAACAGCATTTAAAATAGAAATCTTTACTGTCTTTAGAAGTGTCTTTACTGTCACTTTTGATAAATGTACTGTTCCCTTGAACAATACTGAATGAGCATCAAGCTAACTTGACATCTAAACTGTTTATGAGTATATTTGTCTAGGTATATTCAGTACATTTAAGTCAACATGAAATGGGTAGTTCATAACAAAAAAGCTGTCATTATGTTTAACATTCACTTTCATTGTAAAAACAATTAAGCAAAATATACATACGTCCTCAAGGCGACTGGTTGAATAGCCATAGTACACTAAGACAACTACAACAACGATGTTATCAACCCGTACTTATACAATCTGACATTTAAAAAAAAATAAAAATACTAATCTTCTCACAAAAAAAAAACCAAAACAGGATATTTTAGCACAGTCTCTCCCATAAAGCGCACGTCACCTCCACCAGCCCGTTTAAAGCGTCATCCCGAAGGAGCTTGACATTTCAGATAACAACACATGACACATTCCCCGCTCTTTATCCCACAACACAATATTTTGGGAATAAAGAGCTGTACAATGAGCGGTCTCGTTCTCCGTCCACCATGCTTCTCTCTACAACAGCTGTTAGCAAGCTGGTTAGCATGTGGTCCTCCCTCCCAAAGAACGAATCAAATAGCACACTAGAGGTGTTATTATTTGTCATTCAACACCCGTATACAAATATAGAGGATCTGACAGATCGAGCCTCACCCTCTGGCCGCCTCGAGGCTTTTGATCAACTTCTTAATCTTCCAAATTTCCACGTTCCTGTCCGCTGCGCTGGGGTCGTCCGCCATCTTCCTCGCGCTGTCTGGACCTGCTGAAAAAGAGAATCCAACTTTAACTTGCTAGCGCGAAGTGCTTGAATTGTCAGAGATTTTAAAGGCGGATCATTCACTGTGAAAATATGAATGGATCGGACAGAATTGTTACTTGATTAAAAGAAGGCTTGTTGTGGGTGGAAGAGAAAAGAGCGACTCAAGTTTGATGCGCTAAGCCCTGCGCGCGGGCCTCTCGCGCCCGAAAACATCCCTGCTGCCACGCGCCGCTCGTGCAAAACCACCCTTTTGCAATATTTTATCTTCAACACGTGATTAAAATAATCGAAGCGATTTTATTAACTGACATTATCGCAGCGTACTCACAGACTAGAATGATCTGCTCCGCCGCGTCCGTACGGCAGGTATTTTGTGGTCCAGAACTCGCTCACCGCTGTTTCCCAGTGACGTGATACACTTATCGCTAGCAGCCGGTTTGGTCTTGCTGCGCGTGGTGTTTCGATGGAGGCTCACGTGGGGAAAGGCATAAATTCCATTTAGTATCACTTCCTGAAACCGCAACGCGTGGGGGTGTAACGTTTAGTTGGAGATGCGTTATTGGAGGATTTTGATGTCAAACAAAAAGGGTGGAACAACGACTTTTTTGTCTCATCAGAAGCAGACCTCGGCAAGCCTGCGAGGTGGTCGCGGTGGTGTTTGGGTGATTGATTCGTACGAAAACGTTCAGGACAGGACAAGGCAGGGCTCCGTTTCTCAATGCATCGTAAAAAGACATAATTTGGCACCAAGGGTCTCCACGATCAACTTAGATCACGAAGCCTTTTGAGAAACGCAGCACAGGCCACGTTTCGCCCTTGATATGTTGTTTTTGCATCGTTTCGCATTATTTTCCCCTCCTTTAGGCTACTGTAATGCATTTTTTACGTTTTCATAAATGCTTATTGTCATAAAAAAAGAATGCCAAACCTATTAGAAGAATGGGCTTACATTTCTTTATTAAAAATAAAATATTAGGCTACTGCCAATTTCTTTTGAAGTATCTGAAACGACTCTGGCCCTTGAAAGGTATTTAGGATGCAGTCTTTGTGGGAATGACAGACATTGTTGAGAACCAGAGAAAATGTGACATTATTTTATTTAGAATTTCTTTAATTATTGTATCTGAAAATTAAGCACAACCAGGAACTTTCGATATAATTTTATTTTCATATTTAAAATACATTAAAATAATGTTCAGTAGGCTACAACCACACACAGACCTGTTGTTTTCATGTTCTATTTGACATAAAAACCAAGCCTATCATGATCATTTTGCATTGTGACATTTGGACTTAAAGTCTCAATGAAATCAAAATCGATTTTTTTTATGGAATATTGCATTATTTATTATCAATTATTTATCTGTGCACCCTCATTATTTATAATTAGTATTATTCATGTGCCCTCATAATCTTTAATCCAAAATAACTTCTTTGCAGTGACATCTCTTCTCTGATGACACGTTCACTGGTGCAAGGTCGGGTCATTTGCATCACATCAATAGCAAACCCAGGACGACCTGCGGGGGGCATTCATATTTCTTTAGTGGGCCATCACAATCCGGGGATGGGTGGATTTGGTGATGATGAATTAGGGTATGTCCCCCCTCTCGCCATATCCTGAGCAAACCCAAAACCATCCACTCAATTCCAAAAATCAAGTCCCACCCTATATATATATATATATATTTTAGTTTGAGAAGCTGTTTCACTCAGATATGCATAACAATACGAAGAAAAGACTATCACAACTTCAGTTTCATGCCAACTTTAACAGTCCTTAAAAAAAAGGCTTAATTTTCTTCAGGCAAAATATAATTATTTTTTTCTCATGAGTTTGGGGTCAAATATGACTTGGGCAACTTATTGACAGTTTTTGTGAGATTAATGCTTGTGCATTGTTCTATTTTTATACATTGCAATGCAGTAGTCATATATGATTTAAATCATAATTTAAAAAAAATGAGTTCCCCATGCACGTTTTTGATGTATTTGTCAACACACCTATTTATATCATAAACTCATAAGTCAAGCATCCAAGATCATAATGTGCAGCACTTGGATATTCCAGGACCTAATGTCATAATATTCAAACCTTATGTTGATATACTGTACTTAAAACCGTAAAGCTGCAACTCTTTTTTTTTTTTACAATCAACTTGTTATTATTAAAGTTATTTTAACTTAAATAACATTAAACTGACTTTAAAAATATGAGTTGAATCTTGTATAGCTTGTAAAAAAAAGTTTAAAATTACTTAAAATATTTGGTGAGTTAAAGCTATGTAAAAACATACATTGTCATAACTTATTAAACATATATATATATATATATATATTTTACAGTGTAGTATAGGTATTGTGGTAATACATTCACCTGAATTATTCATTGGTATTATTATATAGCATTGCATCTCTCCCGTGCTACTAGAATTACTTTATTAAATGGCATCCTACACCCAAATGGCAACCACAAATCATACCTACTTCACAAACTAATGTCTTCAGAGTATAAAGAGACTTTAAAGTTTGTATCTAAACTAAATTTCTCAGCAAATCTGTATTAAATAACATTTAGTTTCGGCCTATAGGATACTTTCAGCTACATTCACAAGAGTTTTATTTTTCATGGTCTCTTGGTTCCTTTGCTGAGTTTGTCCCCAAGCTCCTGAATCAGTTCAGCAAGTTCTTCAGTGGCCTGTGATTTTTCCTCCAGGAGCTCATAGCGGAGGCTGGAAATGTCCTGCTTGATTTCCTTCAACTCACCTGTGGAGAAGAGGCAATGAGAAAACAAGGGTTTGACCGGTTTCAAGAAAAACTTGGCTCAGAAATCACAGTTTTTCGGCCTTAGATGCATGAAAACCTATTGTAGGAGGATCTCCAAAACAAAATGTATAAAAAGTTTAATAGGGGCACTTTAATACTTTACGGTTTAACGCTTGACATGTGTGATCTGGCATGTAAAACATCAGTCAGTAAAATATATTTTAGGGAAAAAATAAAATCACACAAGAGACACTAATGGATGAAGAAATAAGAGAATGAAACGGATGAATCTTACCTTCATTGATCTCATCACTTTCACTGTCAATTTGGGCTTTCAGGACGTACCGCTTGATGAGACGCTTCATGAGTTTCTATGAGAGAAGGTTTAGAATAAGGTTTTCCCTGAGAAATACTGTACAGGAACATTTACGGATAATAATAAAAAAATCGATTAGTACCTGATATCTTGTGGGGTGTTTGATGGGATTCCTAACTGTGAATCCCTCTTGTGCATGGTAAGGTCGAAACCGATGAAGCTGCAAAGATAGAAAAATGAAGAATGGCCATTTCTTGATCAGAACAATTTGAAAAGCCTTGCTGATCTCTGACCTTAGAATTGGCCATTCCCATGTCCTGCTGGCTGCTGTTGCTACGGACCCTGGCCTTGCATAAACTCACTAGGCATGCTTTGGTGCGCTGAGCCATGTAATAGAAGGATTTGGGGCTGGGCATTAGATTAAAGGGGGGTGGAAGAGTGCTGCCTTCATCAAAATAGGAGAGCCATAGCTTTGCACGAGCAAACTTCCATTCTACATCAGAATCCTCCTGTTCTCACACACACACACACACACACACACACACACACACAAATAACCATATCTATTATGACAAACGGTCATTTTAAGTATTATTATTTGTTTTCAAAATAGATTTGTCTCACCTCAATTTCCTGGTATGAGTGGTTAATCATGGCTATGAGCATATTAAGCAGGACCACCACCATTGTGACATTATAGACCCCATAAAGTATGTAACCAATGTTTTCAATGAACTTGTGATCATACTTCAAGACCACAGAGATCACCTCAGATAAACCAAAGATGGACCAGAACAGCGTTTTAAAGCTTTCCTCAACCCTGCAACAGACACATACATGCACAATTACTATTACTATACTATTCACAAATAGTTCTTGAATTACATCATAATTTACTAGCATTTATTCAAAGCCTGTATGACTGTCTTTCATTGGTAGAACACTAAAAGAGGCATTTTTGAGATAGCAAACAACCAAATTTAAGGCATTAATATGAGAGTCGAGGGGAAGATTATCAACTTAAAATGTACTTTTTCACACAAGCTATTTATACGCTGACCACTCCAAAAGTTTGGAGTCTAAGATTTATGATACTGCTTTTGAAAGAAGTCTCTTTTACTGACCAAGCCATTTAAAAAAAAAAAAAATACAGTGAAAACAGTAATATTGTGAAATATTGTTAAAATTTAAGAAGACAGTTTCCTATTTGAATATATTTTAACAATTTAATTTATTCCTGTGATCAAAGCTGAATTTTCAGCATCATTACTCCAGTCTTCAGTGTCACATGATGCTCAAGAAACATTTCTTAATATTATCAATGTTGAAAACAGTTGCTGCCTAAAAATGTTTATGAAAACTGTGATACTTTTTTAAAATTATTTGATAGCTAAAAATAAACACGTCATATAGACTAATTTTATTGTACTTTAATTATTTATTTTATTTATTAATTAGCAAAATATCTTCTTTTGTGTTCCACAGGAGAAATTTGTACAACCTTCATTTGTATCAACATGAGGGTGAGTAAATGACAGAATTGTTCTTTTTTTGGTGCACTGTCCCATTAGCAAATCTAAAATATAATCATTTTCATTATCCTTTTATAGACTTACGTGGTAAAAGCAGGGTTGTATTTTGCTCCCAAGTAGTAGGAATACAAATTAAACATGCCGATCATGAAAGCAAGGAAGACCATGATGAATATGACCATAAATTTAAAAATATCTTTAACAGTGCGCCCAAGGGATATTTGTAAGGGTCCGAAGCTCTCGTTGGCTGGCAGAACGTAGGCGATACGAGAGAAACTGAGCACCACAGCGATGGAGTACAACCCTTCAGAGATGAGCTGAGGATCAGAGGGAAGCCACTTGTTCCTGGCTAAGAGAGAGGAAGCACTTTTTGGTGTTACCACTTGATGGCAGCATTATGTTTCATTTCAGACAGCTGCAAGACAGTCTGCGCAACTTTTTGTTTTTTAGCATTTCATTGAGAACAGAAAGAAGACTTATGGTCTTATACTGGTATCTTACAGTTCGTTAGATTTGTATGTATTGAAAAAACGTTGTTGTTTTTTTGTTGTGACATACCATAAGTGAAGTAGGCCACGTCTGCTGGTAATGAGGCATTGATCAAGTCTGCATTGGTCACATGCAAATCCACATACAGCTGTGCATGGGAGGCTCGCTGGAAAGCCATGAGCCGTGCAGTGAATGACGCCACGAAGACTGACAGCATGCCGAAGTCTAAAACATTCCACAAATGCATGATGTACTCACGCAGCCCATCAGCCCAAACTTCCTTACACTCAGTCCAGATCATTCCTGTTCAGGGAAATCAAAGAAAAGGCACAAGGGAAATGCATCGTGTTTATGGTTAAGCCCTACAACGGTTTTCTTTTAGGCCGTGTTCTGACAGAAACATGTAGTAGAGAGAGCCTTAGCAAAAATTGTAGGTTACACTTTATTTTAAGGTGTCCTTGTTACGGTGTAATTATATATTTAAGTACAGAGTAATATTAAGTAACTACATGCACTTACTATAGGGTAGGATTAGGATTAGGTTGAGGGTTAGTTGCATGTAATTATGCATAATTTACTGTTATTACTACGGTACATGTACATATGTAACAAGGGCACCGTAAAATAAAGTGTTACCAAATTGTAAATCACTGTTTAATACAAATGAGGAAAAATATATAACTATATTGATTATATAGTTCTAGCTATTTTTTGTCCAGATCTATTCATTTATAAAAAAATAATTAAAAAAATTCAGAATGAATAATTCATGATATGTGTAAAAAATATTGTAAATGTTTAAATATACTATCATTCCAAAAAAGATTTTTTAAAGATAAATTACTACATTTATTCATGAAGGATGCCTTAAAATGACCAAAACTGACAGTTAAGACAAGACGTAACAAAATATTTCAGAATTTCAGATTTCAAAGCATTCTGAAAAAAAAAAAATATATATATATTAAGCAGCACAACTGTTTTCAACATTTAAGATAATAATAAGAAATGTGTGTTTTTTTAGCAGCAAATCAGCGTATTAGAATTATTTCCGAAGGCTGTGTGACACTGAAAACTAGAGTAAAGGCCTGTTCACACCAAGAACGATAATTATTACAATTTTTAGAACAATTTTTTTTATCGTCATAGTAATTATTGGCATGAACAGGCCTTAATGATGCTGAAGATTCAGTTTGGAATCACAGGAATAAATGACATTGTAAAATATACTAATACCCATATGATCCACTGATACTCACCTAGCACCCACTTCATTATCAACATCTCAGTCCAAGAGAACTGAGTGGTTTTGATGCGAAAGATTTGCCGCGGGTGATCAGTGATGGTTTCATTAGGAAGGTTTTTGACTCCTGCGAAGCGGTCAGAGGCATTGAGAACCAGAAGACCCAGGAAGAGGGTGAATGACACTGCGTGAGCTACAAACTTCATAAAGGGACTGCGGAGAACCTGACCCACCTGGAGAAAAGATCAAACGCAGACAATTTTGAAACAATAGAAGGGAAAAGGGAAGCCTTCCCAATGTAATTAGATCAACTGAATCTGCATGATGATGATGTACCTTGCTGCAGGGCATAACCCAATATGCAATGGCAAGAAATGGCAAGCCCACCATCACTCCCAGCACTGTCCAACATTTCACACCAATTGACGTTTGCCTAAGGCCTGATAGATTCTCATACCACAGCGTCAGTAACTGTTGCTGGCAATTAGGATGAGCCACAAACTGTAGGAATATCATTGAATTAGACATTGCCTTGCAAGCACATGGGAAGCCATTCCACTTTAGCCTATAAATCATTCCCCAGTACCTTTTTGACTTCGTACTTAATGGCCAGTTTGACCCGGCTAAGGCAGGGCCGGTGGTGTTCGCTCGGGGGGCTCTGGTCAACATCTCCGTTCAGAATGGCCTCCACTTCCTCCGTGTTTCTGCAGAGATCCAGAACGCCAACCACAAAGTCCTTACACTGCATGGAGAGTTTCCTATAGTCATTCTACATCAAAACAGAGTCACAGTATTATGACTTCAGACTGGCTATTAATCACATGTAAAAATAACTCACTCCAACTGGGATGATAATTGCATTTAGCAAACAGTGAACGCTCCGCTATGAAAGACATAGACGCCTGAACATTCGTGAAAATCCCATGCCGCACCTCTAAATGGAAGTCTGATTGATGTTTGCATCGGATCTTCTCGAACAGAAATGTACCTAATGGAGGGCACCCAAGAGAAGCCCATCCTGCTAATTATAGCATTGCATTGTTTTACGAGAACAAACATTTTATGTGGAATTACAGAAGCGGAATCACTGACACGCCATTACAACTGTCGAAAGTGATCGTCTGTAGAGAAAAACGGTGATGAGAGAATAATAACGGGGTGATTACTGGAAGCTCTCGATGGAGCAGTTTCAATTAATAGCTCGCTAACCACAATAAGGGGGAAAACTGTCTGGATTTGAAAACTCCTGATTATATATTTCCCCAGAGTGACTTTCAGTGAAGAAAGTCTCCCGTACATATTTAAATATAAAACAACACACATCGCCGAAGCGCATGAAGCTCCCTGGAGGAACGTTTTCTTTTGGAAAAATGTTGTGTACTGAGATTCTAGTGAACCAGAAACTGTCATCGAAAAGCCTCTAATTTATAATGAGGCTAATCTCAAGGGTGGGAAATTGGTTTTCGTGTGGAATATTCTGCTGGTCTATGAGCTGGAATGAGCATAGACGTTTCTCTCAGAGAGACACAGCTCATCAAAGGGCCGTGAGCACACTCTTCACGATTGAACACTTCCTAGATTAACTGAGGAGCTGTTTAAAATGTGCTTTGAAATAATCATGAGAGTGCTTTTAAGGAGTTTGTATTGTCCACAAAGAACATAATAATTCACAATTCAACTCATTGTACCCACATCATAAGGGGGAATGTTCCACGTCTTGTGACGAGAGGGATGAATGAATGAATGAATGAATCAATGAATGAATGAATCAATCAATCAATCAATCAATCAATCAATCAATCAATCAATTCATCCATCCATCCATCCATCAATCAATTTTAGAAACAATGTTGTCTATATAATACCATGCTTAGTTAGATCATTATTATAAATGGGTCTATAAATGTGAAAATATATACAGTTGCCCTATATTTTTTTTTATATCATCATGAAACCCGTAATGTAGCCCATGCATTGAACCCATACATTTTTGTTTAATAATTTAATAATTTTTAAAACATTTACCAAATTTAATAGATGTATATTTTTATATTAATTCTAGTTGGAGATCACAAGATAAATCACTGTTTTATTATATTAACAGCCCTAGTTTTTAACACTCTAACACTTTTTTTTTTCGTCCCTAAAAGAGAGTCCAGGTAAAATTGACAGCTTCGAATAAATAAACAAATGATACAAAAAAGTAGAATTTTGAGATAAAAAGTCAAAATTATGACTGACATGTATGGTGACAAAAAGTTGAAATTATGAGATAAAATGTCATAATACATATTTAAAATGATATCATAAATATATGATTCATATCAAAACAATGACTTTTTATCTAATAATTATGACTTTTTTTCCTATGTGAGGAACACAGTCTTCCATACACCCAATGTTGTTCCAAACCTGTAAGACTTTCTTTCATCTGTGGAACACAAAAGAAGATATTTTGAAGAATACTTGTAAAACTGTTGAAACATTCTTCAAAATATATTCTTTTATGTTTCACAGAAGAAGTCATACAGGTTTGGAATTAAATGAAGTTGAGTAAAATGACAGAATTTTTCTTTCTGGGTGAACTATTCTATTATTCTCCAAAAATATAAATGGGTCTCCATGTGAAAATATTCAGATATATAGCCTACTGCACAAACTCCTAATGTAACCCATGGATATGGTGTCCAGGGTATGATATGAGTGACCCCTGGATATGGTGTAAGTGTGCACCTCCTCACCTTAAACTCAGTCTCAATGTTGGCGAGTTGTGCCAACTCATTGCTGAGCTCCAGGGCTGTGAGCACAGGGTCTTCACTAGACAGTGACAGATAAGCAGCGCTAGCGAGGCCTTTATAGGCGTTCATCCTTAATCGAGAGTGACTGAAAGAATCCTGCTTCTGTTTCTCCGCACACTCTCCGCACTTGCAAAAATAGTCGTGGGGTTTCTCAATGCGAGCCCCCTTGAGTAACAAGATGTGCACGATCTCGTACTCCTTGCAGTGGGCCGCCAGGATCATGGGCGTGATGTCCTGAGAGAAGCGAGTCCCGTCCTCGTCGTACGCGTAGAAGTCGTCATCGCGTAGCTCTTGCTCCAGGGGACTCAGAGTCAGACGGAGGCCGCCTTCGAATGCCGGATGGGCCAGGATGGCCTCCACTATCCGCACGTAGCCCTTGCTAATGGCTAACAGCAGGGCATCACCCACTCGCGCCAGCCCCTCTTTCTTCAGCAACAGTTCTGTGACCTCCAAGTGCTCGTTTCCTACAGCAAGCTGCAATGCATTCTGGCCCATGTAGTCCACACAGTTTACATTCAGCGTCTTGGACTCTTCAAGCATCTTACGGACCACAGGGATGTTTCCGTACTCCGCGGCATCTAGGAAACGCTCCTCCTCTTCGGTCAGATTGGTGCCTCTCTCGCTGAACATGTACGCGGGGCCACGGACAGCCTGTCTGCGGCATTTCTCTCTCAGGGTGGTGTGTCTGCGCTGCATGGCCTCAAACCTGCAGAACCCAGAGAATGAGGTGGATAAGTTAAACTATAAAACTCGAATGCTTTGGGAGAAAGCCAAATTCATCTACAAGAACATCTGGTCCACTGGTTTTGGCCATTCAAAATTAGCCATGTATTCTGACAGAATGCAATTTTAAAGCAAAAAATATATTCAATACCATTCAAAAACTACATATCAACTAACTCTAATTAGAATATTAGTAGACTGTGGCCCGGTTTCACAGACCGGGCTTAGATTTAGCCAGGATTAGGCTTTTTTTAATTAGGTTAAGTAGCTTTTATGAATGTGCCTTAGAAAAAAAACATTACTGGTGTGCATCTTGAGACACAACATTGGCACTGACATTCAACTGCCAGTTGTGTTGAGTTAAAACAGCTCAAACATGCATTTTAGTCTGGGACTAGGCACCTTGTCTGTATCTGTTTAATATCTGCTGACACTTTATTGATAGTCTCCGAACAGACTTTGCAACTACATGTTGTCAACTTATACCTGAACCCTAACACCTAACACTAAACAGTCTACAATAGTCACCTAATAAGCTAATGACAGACATGTAGTTGTATAGTTACTTATATTTAGTAGAATGTCTAAAGTGGACAATCAAAATAGTGTAACCAAACATTTGAATGCTTTTAAAAGTCTCTTCTGCTCAGTAAGACATTTATTGCATTTATTTGATCAAAAATAAAGTAAAAAATTTGAAATATTATTACAATTTAGAATAAGTGTTTTCTATTTGAATATATTTTATGATGCAAAGCTGCATTTTGAGCATCATTTCTCCAGTCTAGTCAGTGCCACGTTATCATTCGGAAATCATTCTAATATGCTGATGTGATCCTAAAGAAATTCTTATTATTTCCCATTTTGAAAACAGTTGTGCTGCTTAATATTTTTGTGGAGATGGTGATTCTTTTTCCCCCAAGATAAATAGATCAATGGAAAGTTCAGAAGAACAGCATTTGTTTGAAATAGAAATCTTTTGTAAGATTATAAAATGTCTTTACTGTCCTTTTTTATCAATTTAATACATCCTTGCTATGTTCATGATAAAGAAAAGAAATGTTGTTTTGCCAAGTTCTTTAAAGATGTAATGACTACAAAATTACTAAAATGTCTGCTGTAACCATCAATAAAATAAAAATTGTAATCATTAATTGTCAGGATTATGTTTAGTTTTCATTGTTTTGTTTTTATTGTATCCGGTGTTTCTCTTCATGGTTTCTGATCGAATTACGCACCTGTTCCTTGTTCTGTTAATTATTCCTGTGTGTATTTATGCTGCCTTCATGTGATATTGGAATGAGCGTAAATACTAGTTTCCTGTTTAAAAAATGGACATGAACGACCTCTAAAGTCAAACTGCGATGAGCTCGTAATCACGACTTCAGAAGTGGTAAGTAAAATGTCCGATGGCACATGAAGGCAGCATTAAACCCTGAGTTCATTCTGTTCATTGTGTGTCATTTACATTACATAGTCTTCTAAAACAGTCCACTGTAAGTCATCAGTTGGCTTAACTTAAAAGTGAGGAAACCCATGCCGAGATTGTGAAGTGCACATTTGATGGACAGTTTACATCCCATGAGGCCGCGGGAGAGGATTTATGAATGGAAGTGAAGAGACGCAACTGACGCTGGTAGGTCATGTGACAGACAACATGGTGGAAATGATAAATCAGGACATCAATAGCTAAAAAGGAGTATAATAAAACCAAATTGGAGCAGGACTTTACAAATATGAAGACCAAACAGGCTTTTCAGTGAGTCTCTTAACGGACAAGCCTTTAAAGTTTAAACAGACTATTTCTGTATCAGATCCTACCACCTTTATTTCATAAATTGTTATGCCTGTTTTGATACCTCTGTTTTTTCAGCAGAGTGTGATAGCCTTTTAGATTATTTGCCTTCTCAAGAGTTGGATTATGAGTCCCTTCTAACCAAGCAGGATGTCTATTTCCAGCTTATTAAGTGCAAAACGAATAAGGCTCAAAAGGGCCAGATGGAATTCAGGTCTTGAAAAACTGTGCCCTGGAATTAACCCCCATTCTTCATTCTCTTTTCCTTCGATCACTTCAACAATACATCAATAACAATTTAATACGGAAAACCTCAGTTGTTATTCCTGTCCCCAACAAAACTCCTCCATCATCCATAAACCTCATCATCCGATTTTCTCATCACACATTAACCTGTATCATAATGAAATGCTTTGAGAAAATGGTTCAAAACATTATGCTTCCATATGTTTCACCATTTTTGGATAGCCTCCAATTTGCATATAAGAAGAAGAGAGGTACGGAGGATGCAGTATAGCTTGTCTCTTGCACTGTCTACTTCAACAGCACGATATCCCTGCTATATTGACTTTAGCTCCGCCATTAATTCAATAGTGTCATCAGTTAATCGAGAAACTACAGTGTCTGCTTCCATCACCACTAATACACTGGGTTTATAATCCCCTTTCTAATAGACCACAAGTGGTAAAGGTGGACAAGGCATTATTCCCCACCATTGTTCTCAACACTGGCGCCCCTCAGGGGTATGTACGTAGCCCATTTATTTATATTCTCTATACTAATGACTGTCAGAGTCCAGTTACAACTACACATTACCTTAAATAAGCAGATGATACAGCAATTATTGCACTGCTTAATAAGGACAACGCTTTAATGCTCCACAGCATATTTTAGTGCATGGTGGGAACTAGTTTTTAGCTCCTCCAAAACACAGATCCATCCTTCCAGTATCATTAACAGTGAGATGGTTGTAAGGTTGGAGAATTTCAAATATATTTGTATTACACTGGATAAACATCTCAACTTCAATCAGCACACTAGGTATTTACAAGTGGTCAACAGCGATTACAGTTATCCATAAACGTGAACATAGGTCTCTGTACAGCCTAGTCTTCTTTTTCTGTATTGAAGTAATATTGAGCCAGTTCATATATGGTGCAATTTGTTTCTATGCTAACAGCAACAAATAAGAACAAACTATCTATCTATCTATCTATCTATCTATCTATCTATCTATCTATCTATCTATCTATCTATCTATCTAACTATCTATCCATCAAATCCGCATTTCATTACTATCATAACATATAGACTAGAGCTTTACTAGAGCAGTATATGATTTTGGATGCAGCGTTTGATTTTGCAGTCAAAAGTGTTCTTAGAAATAATAAAAGTTTATTCCAAACTATTTAATAAGGTTTTGTTTCTAGTATTTTAATTCTTTTAATTAACTTTTTTTTTATTCTTTATGAAATAGGGACAGGTTAAAAACATGCTCAACACAGTATATTTAAGTTATTGTGTCTAGGCTATTTGTCAAAAGAGATAAGAGAAAAAATTAGTCACATGACTGACCCATAGATAATGATAACGTATTTCTCCAAGTGTTACAGATCTCTTTGGGTCAACCACACATTGCATCGCTTTACAGTAACAGTACAGGAGCATCAATTACAGTGGCGGTCAATGAGATCAATGCAGATGGACTTCTAATTACACGCATCCTTTACTAGAGCTTCATCTCATTACAGGGACCACCTCTAAGAACAGATGTTCTTAACATCCTATTATAGTGTGATCTTCACCTCATGACTTCATTCATTTTCTTTATTGAATTAACCGGAACTGCTTTGTAGTGTCAATTTTCCTTGAACTTAAAAAGCCTTCAAAGACGCTGAACAAAAATCGTAAGCAAGTTATATTCAAACACAAGCCAGGTAAAGGATGAAATCTAATTTTATTCAATTTTTGCAAGAGCCTCGGCACAAATTGTACTGTGTAACGGATCACAGTTGTGGATGTCAATTGGAATAAAACTCATTCCTTGCTTCGCAACATGATAAATCAAACATTACGATTTTGTAGTGTGCAAAATGGCTATTTGTTCCATCTCTAAATCTTTACTGATCAGTTTTTGGAGTGAACAGGGGGACAAAAAAATTGTAAGCCTGCAAATGTATCTGTGAACAGCCCTGAAATGAAACGAGATTGAAATAAACAGGCTAAATTATTTATGTTTCAATATGGTCTGTGTGAACTGTGCCAATCTAATAACTGCAATGTTGATTCATGAGAAGGCCAAGGAGATTTCCCTGCTCTTTCACAACTCACTTTAATTTAGGAATCAACTTTGTCTCAGATGAATTTATAAAAATAGAAAACAAGTGATATTGTTGACATAAATTAAGAGTATGAAACTATAATATTAACGGAGACAGATGATTTGGTCTTGAAAGTATAGTAGAATACACTATTGTTCAAAGTTTGAGGTGGGTAAGAATTTGTAATGCTTTTGAAAGTTGTCAAGAAATCAGAATTTCATGTTGAAGAGTTGAGAATTAAAGGGATAGTTCACCCAAAAATGAAAATTCTGTCATAATTACTCACCCTCATGTTGTTCCAACCCCGTAAAACTTTCGTTCATCTTCGGAACACGAATTAAGATATTTTTGATTAAATCTGAGAGCTGGATCACTCCTCCATAGGCTTCTAAGGGACTGAAACTTGTTCCCCCGAAAAGTTATTAAAGACATCATTAAAATAGTCCAAGTGACTACAGTGGCTCAATCTTCATTTTATTAAGTGACGAGAATACTTTTTGTGCGCAAAAACTAACAAAAATAACGACTTTATTTCAACTACTAATTTCCTTCTCTGTGGGCCTCGTCAGTTAACGTAGTGTGATAACGTAGGGCTACGTCACACGCAGGCTCACTATTGGCCGACACTGGTCATGTGTGTGATGCGTGTGACGTACACCACAGAAGCGATACGCAGTTTTACTACGAGAGGCCGACCGAGAAGGAATTTAATAGTTGAATAAAGTCGATATTTTTGTTTTTTTCGTCGCTTGATAAAGTATTCTCGTCGCTTGATAAACTTAAGATTGAGCCACTGTAGTCACTTGGACTATTTTAACATGTCTTTAATAGCTTTTCGGGAGAACAAGTTTCAATCCCTTAGAAGCCTATGGAGGAGTGATCCAGCTCTCAGATTTAATCACAAATATCTTAATTCGTGTTCCGAAGATGAACGGAAGTCTTACGGGGTTGGAACAACATGAGGGTGAGTAATTACTGACAGAATGTTCATTTTTGGGTGAACCCTATAAAGGGACACTCCGCCCAAAAATGAAAATGTGAACTCATAAATGCACATATTACAATTAGCCAAAAGCGATGGTTTTTATTTGTAAAAGTTCTAAATACTAGCATTTTTCTTACACACACCTATCATTTCACTTCAGAAGACATATTCGTCGTGTTTGTTTTGCATGGTTTTTGGTGTGTCAACTTTGGAGGTCTCATACACACATGGACTTCACAGAGATGGATTATTTTTCCAAAAATCTTTGTTTGTTAATCTGTGGAAAGAAAGTCATAGCTGCATGGGACAGAGGAGGTGGTAAGAGAATGGTAACACTTTATTTGTATGATCTCCTTTAAATATTCTATTGACAATAAGTAACTTTGCAACTACATGTCAACTAACTCTGCATTAGACTGTCAGCTTAATATCTGCTAACTCTTTTATTTGTGATGATTCTCCAACAGACATTCTATACTAACTTTGCAACTTATTCTAACCCTACCAGTCTACTAATACTACTAACGCTCTAATGACAGTTAGTAGACATGTAGGTTCAATGTTACTTATAGTCAACAGAATCTGTCAAAGGGACCATCAAAATAAAGTGAAACCAAGACAATTTTACTGTATCCCTTTAAGTGCTAGAACCACTTGCAGTGACATTTCTTGTGTGTTTCTCTGTTTAATATTACGTTTTTATCTTAGAGTGTTACTTGTTACAGTAAATAACTTGATTTGTTTGTCTGCATCAAAAAAAAAAAAATTACAACTGAATCTACATTTATTTTGCCTTATATTATAATGTTATAATTAAAAAAATAAAAATTAACTATTAAAAATGAACAAACTCACTGATTCATTCATTTGTTTATGGCTGAATTTAGTTTCATGCTAAGTTTTTGAGGTAGAACACGTGAACACATGAAAATTAGACATTTATACAATAAAATAAAAAAAAACAGCAAAATAATCAGACAATCTTTTGAACAGTCATATCCAATCCAAATTTTGTTACGCATGATGACAACTGATCACGTGTTCTACTTACGAATAGTGCGACTGCGAGCTGCTATCATGAGGATGCCAGTGATGGTGCGCAGGATAGTCCAGCTCATCATCGCTGTCGAATAACCTGTGCGCGTGATGGCCAAACTCGTGTTTGGATCCCTCAACTTCATGAATATCTGAGAACTCTGTCTTGGTGGGGTCGTTTTCTCCTCGACTGTCTATCAGAGTACCAGGAAGAGTCCTGCACCTGTTTAACATCGGTACTTCAGGGCGACAGCAGGTGTCTGTATCGCTGTAGGGAAACTGTTCTCCGTGAGTGTCGGTCTCCGCTGAGGCGACAGCATCATCTCCCGCGGTAAGCGCGAGCGGTATAGTGCAGAGTGCGGCGTGAGATATGATGAACTGCTCCTTGGCATGCATATCGCGCTCGTCTCTATCACTCAGCATTTTAAAAGCAAAGACACTGCTGATCGGCGAGAGATCCGGTGTTGTGCCGGTCCATGTCTTGTTGTTCTGCAACAAGTGTGACAGCCTGTCCCTCGCCTTTTTGTAAAATACGCACTTTTTCTACTGGTTCTCCCTCCCCCACCCTTCAGGTTAACACCTCCCACCATTTCTATGAACAGTTCACAAAGTAAACTAAAAAAAATGTGTTTGAAAAAAGGTGGGATATATAGGCTATTTATTTTTTAATAATTATTCATTCTTATAGGCCTACAAATTTTTGTAATCAATTTATTTATTTTAGAATATTATATACACAACATTATGAATTAATAATTATACATTCAGATGAAAATTCGAATTTATATTCATATTAATTTATATAGCATATATATATAAAAGGGACAGTCCGTCAGTGGTCGTGGGCGGAGCATGAGCAATATGACATCATATTGCTCAGAAAATCCCGATTATCGAGAGTGTTTAGACTTTTAGAGGAATAAAAAAAAAGGAGTGAATATATTTTTTTCTTTGTATGGTGGTTGTGTCCACACTGCAAAGACACATATATATGCTAACGTTATATAAATGTGAATTTTGCATCCGTTGACCCCTTTAATAATTATTAATTTAGAAGAAAATTTTAATTATTTTTTATCATTTATTTTAGTTTATATATATATATATATATATATATATATATATATAAAATTTAACGGCCCATCATCAATTATTCCTTACTTAAATTAGCCTATATTAATTGTGAGTTTTATTGTGTCATTGGAAGTATAATTAATAAAATAATTGATTAGAAATTAATTACCAAAAACTATTAAAGTTTTAATTTATGATATTTTTTAATTAGTTGTTTAAAGCTCACATAAGAGAGAACAATCACATATTTGGACCTTTGAGATATTGCGTGACAACTAGACCCGGTCTCATTGAAATCAAGCCACAAATAGACTGATTGTAAACCCTGCAGGCTAAATGCAGAGCAGCTGTTAGATGGACTGCCGTGGATCACCTGTTGAGGTGCTTTGATGCTCATCAAAGGCTTCAGTTCTTTCTCTGGCCCATCTCATCTCATGTGAATCGCAGATTTAATTATGTGAGGTCAGAGTTTATAATTCAAATGGGACAGAGATGAAGGCAATTGATGCTCAGAAATCTCAAAAGCAAAAAAGTGAAATCAAATATTTCCATGTAACACAGTGCCCTAAAGATTACAAATACTGAACATCCCATTAAATCATGTGGTAGCCACAAATAATCTCAGAGACCAGGCCTGATCGATATTCTGCAATAAATTTGTCAAAGTCTTTTCTCACAGTGCTGCTCATACAATCTGGAGATTCTTCTGCAATTGGGAAAATGGAAGAGGTGTCAATCATGAAGAGATGTTGCAGTAGAATCTCTTTCAACAGATTTTGGGAGTGTAGGTGAGATGAGACGAAGGAAGGTTTACAAGAGACAAAGCAGGATTGTTTTCTACTGTTTTAGTGGAAAGAATGGCAAACAGCAGGAGAGAAAGACAGAGAGAGTGTTATATAACCATCACGACTGTAATCTTGTCACTGAGATTTAATGCTGTCAGCTTCAACTGGATTTACACTGGAGTTCAACTGGGGAACAAGTGTTGAAAATAGATAGATAGATAGATAGATAGATAGATAGATAGATAGATAGATAGATAGATAGATAGATAGATAGATAGATAGATAGATAGATAGATAGATAGATAGGTGGCTGGATGGATAGATAGATAGATAGATAGATAGATAGATAGATAGATAGATAGATAGATAGATAGATAGATAGATAGATAGATAGATAGATAGATAGGTGGCTGGATGGATGGATAGATAGATAGATAGATAGATAGATAGATAGATAGATAGATAGATAGATAGATAGATAGATAGATAGATAGATAGATAGATAGATAGATAGATAGATAGATAGGTGGCTGGATGGATAGATAGATAGATAGATAGATAGATAGATAGATAGATAGATAGGTGGCTGGATGGATGGATAGATAGATAGATAGATAGATAGATAGATAGATAGATAGATAGATAGATAGATAGATAGATAGATAGATAGATAGATAGATAGATAGATAGATAGATAGATAGATAGTTAGTTCTTATTTGTAGCTGTTATTTTTCAAGTTATTTTTTAAGATTTTTTGTATCAAATGATTTTAAATTGTTATAAAAGATTGGAAGATTTATATTTCAAATAGCAGCTAAATGTTTGAAACTTCTTTTCAATGTTTCATGGTCAAAAAAATATTGTTTTCAACATTGATAATAATTAAAAATGCTTTTGAGCACAAAATCTGCATAAATAGATATGTATATTATTTCTAATTTCGAAGTCAACTTTTGATTTTCCATTTTTTGGTTTTAGATAATGCATCTTGAATATTAGCAAAAGTTTTCACTTATTTTAGGCATAGACTCAACTATATTATTTTATTTTTCCTCTTATTCTTCTTATTTATTTTTGGTGTTTCATGACCCCGAGTAGAAGAGGTGGAAAATGGATGGATGGATTTTTCTTTACTGTGTATTTTGAGCAATGATGTCCAATGGGACAAGGATTACTGATGCAACCATTGCCCAAGTGACACAATAATCCTTTCAGAGAGGAAAGAGAGAAAGCAAAGGTACAGAGATACACACACCTGTTCTTCCAAAAGGAGAGGGACAGACAAAAATCAGGCCAGGCAAAAGCTGCAACTTCTATTAATATTTATACATCAATCTTCTGCTCTCTAGCCTCCCAAAAACTTGTACATATTTATATAAGTGGAGCGCAGCTATTTTAATGCAGCAACATCGCATGTTAAAATTTAATAATGCCAAATGACCACTAACCACTGTCTGTCATGTGTGGTGGTTTCATCTACAAACTCTGGCCGACTCAAATTCACAGAAGAACAGCAGTTCCCTGAAAAAAAATGGAAAAAAAGAGAAAATACAAAGTGAAAGAAAAAGCTGGATATGAGCACATGACATAATGCTCTCTGAAATGCCAAATAAGAGTTGCTTCCTCTCTGCAGCTGTTGAGTGAAAACCCATTAATGGCACACAGGGCCATGCAGCAGCCTGGAGTAACCTGTCATTTCGCACAATGTTTACTTGCTGAGTCATTACAGGAAGAATTTCTCATACAGCGGAAGCATATACTTTAAAATCAGCCGAGGCAGACTCACATTAAATACCAGACCTACTGGGAATTGAAAAGGTCAATGGCACTGGATGATAATTACTAGAGTTTGGGATTATTTGTCACCTGCCATTTTTGCTTTTACAATTCTGTGTAATTAATTGTTTCGTTTGTTCATAACTGTTTTACCATATAAAATCAACTGAGAAAACTAAGATGTTTAATAGCAGGTTCCATTGTGAAGACTTGCCCCATTGGTCCACACACAAAGTGTCATTTGTTCGATCAAAAATTCAAAAACAGTAATATTGTGAAATATTATTACAATTTAACATAAGTGCTTTCTATTTGAATAGGCTATATTTTTATTTATTTATTGTAATATATTCCTGTGATGGCAAAGCTGAATTTTCAGCATCATTACTCCAGTCTTCAGTGTCACTTCCTTCAGAAATCATTCTAATATGCTGATTTAATTCTCAAGAAACATTTCTCATTATCAATGTTGAAAACAAGTGTGCTGCTTAATTTTTTGGTGGAAACCATTATAGGCCTATCTTTTGTTCAGGATTCTTTGATAAATAGAAAGGTAAAAAGGACATAATTTATTTGAAATAAACTAAAACATGTACTGACACTTTTAATCAATTTGAAAATGACACTGTACAGTGGACTATTAGGAAATAAAGGTGAAAATGTTCAATAGATTTTTGAAGAATAGATTTTAGTTTTTTTTTTTTTTTCTAAAAATAAACGTAGGCTACCCTGATAGGCTTTTCATCGGAGTAAAAAGTGACAACTATCCCGATCTTCCTTATATCGTGTAACCTTTTGATAGTCAGTAAATAACAAATCATTATTAATCAGTCATCTTAAAATTCATTTTAAATATGTATCTTCTGAGACAACACTGCCTCCCTCTGGTAGTTCTAATTAGTAGTTCCCAACAAGGGAAAAATAAATACCCTAATTTAAATGCGACCGATTACCTGCTGCATATGCAAATTAATTAACTCCAAATGACCATAGGCAGGGTGAAGAGTTAAATATGAGTCTGACCCACTATGCCCCCACAGCTTTTGACCAAGATGAGCTCATTAATGTGGTATTTGTTCTTTCTGACTGTGATAACCTCTCCAACTGTGCCTGCAAATGAGTCCTCAACGCAGAACATGAAGGTATTTTACTTTTAAGTGTAAAAAAGGACGAATCCAGAGCATTCAACAACGGTTTGACAAACATACTTTATCAAGCATTTGATGAAAGTAATCGTTGATCATCTAAGGTCGACGCTTGTAATATCACCGGCGTTTGGCGCAATGAGCTGGGCTCCACGCTGCGTGTGAAGGCGGAAGGGTCAGAGGTCAGAGGTGTGTATCACACCGCGGTGGAGAGTGTGAGCGGCGCCGCTGGGTTAGACCGCACGGCCCAAATCCTCGGGGTAGTTGGCGATGGGACTCAACCTACAGTTTCATTATCCGTGCTGTGGGAGAAAGGTAGGCTACAATGCACTTAAAGTAAACACACATTCCCTCAACAATATGTATTTGATTCGAGATGACTGGTCAATGTAACACATAGGGCCTAACGTTACCCTATAACGTTAAGCAAAAGCTGCTGGACCAGCATCACATGCATGTGGTGTTTTAGACTTTATTAACGTCCATACATACCATAGGCTCTAAACCTAGCCTTAAAACGATGCAAATATAGTGTTAGTAGCATTATTCGGCAGAACAACGGCGACCGGAAGTAAACCGTTGACTAAGTTAAGTAACGTTAACATAAAGAGGGTGGCGTAACTTAACGGATAATTTAACAAAATACAAAGTATTTCAATAGTCATTTTAAAAACAAGATAATGGTTGCTTTAAATAACACGCATATACAATTAAAATGTTACATAACCATAAAATATAACATTTACTTATCTAATCTGTTAAATCAGCTGTTTTCCTGTAGTAGACTGTTATATTAGAACGTCACGAAGTAGCAGTTAAGTCGCACATGCGTAGTAGAACGCCGTTGCCGTCCTGTCTGCAAATTTTGTTTAAAGTCACTATTTTGTTTTGACTAACTAGTTTTTTTTCGCTATGTCTCAGACTTTGATATACTATTCCCATAGACTATCTGCTACAAATTAATAGTTTTGTGACGATGTAACGTTTATCATAGCCTACTCTTTAAATGCATAAAGATAAACTAGACTTAGCATTTAACTTATTTTTTGGTAAACATATTACTTTTGTAGCCATTTTCAAGTAAATATTTCAGCTAGAAGATGTTGTCACCAACTTTCACATGGTTAAAATATACACAGTATGTGTTATAAAATATTTTAAACCTTTACTCATTACTAATTTTTAAATTCTCTAAACTAAAGGTCATGAAAACTGCATGTACAAATATGCAAATTTGAATGTGGTGATAGTCTTTTTTTTTCAATTGAGTTGTCAGTTAATCAAACAAAAAAGTAGGCCTATTCATAAAAAAGCTTAATGCTTCGGTTTAATGCATGGATGAGTTTCATTGTTGACAAAAATAAAATGAAACCGATGAAATGGCACCACTTTTGTAGAATGGCTTACCATGGTTGTACACTAGGCTATATGCCAAACTACCTTGCTTTTTTATTTTGTCAAGAAGACGCATGGTTACTTTTGAATGGATGTCTTTGGGGAAAGCTTTTTGACAGCCTAATGATGCTGCTACTGCATTTATCAGCAGTGCTTAAAAAGGCAACTTTTCTTTTTCCCCTCGCTTCCTGCTGGTAAATGGTAATTTGTTAGATACTATGTTTTTTTTTTTTCTCTGTATAATTTTGACTTTGGTTAGAAACACAATCCTATAATGCGTTTTTGCATATTTGCAGGTTCATGTTCTGCTTGGGTTGGTCAGTGCTTTATTTTAGGTGACGGTGCACAAGTGCTGAAAACATTCTGGATGTTACGCAGTGTAGCCGACAACCTGGCTGGTGACTGGGGAAGTACCAGGTAAGCTGTGCGTAAATTCAAGGATTTCTTTGAAATGTCTATATAATGTCTATGACTCCATGTCTCCTCCTTTTTTGTGTTCTAGGTTGGGAGAAGATCTTTTTTTCAAGACTTCAATTTTAAATTAACTCCGAAATAGATTAAACGTCATTTAAATTCCTTAAAGGTGTGTTTTTTTTTTTTTTCAAGGAGCTTGAGCTTTTAGAGTTTAAACCTGAGACATTTAAAATCCTTGTATAAAACCCTCAAGCTTAATAAAAGACAGAACAAAAAAAAAAACTAAATGGTTTGTGACCGTTTTTACACAGCTGATATTTCTTCACCTTTAGGCTGAGCTTTTAATACTAACACTATACCAAGTGTTGTGTATAAAAGTGATTTTAATGTTAAAGTACTAGTATAGTAATCTCTGCATGTCAATCTCAAATTAAGTAAAAAACCATTCATAGGTTAATTTTCTTGAAGTGTAAACTGGCACTGTGTTTGAGTCTCCCAACCAGGTCTACATAGCAATGTTGACTCAATCAGTGGTGTGAGTTTAGGGATTCTAGGGGTTCAGAAATGGAATTGAGAAAATGCAGCACCAAACAGAATTGGGAAATTGGCTTCCCAATTCCCAAGCACTCCACCGGCTCCCTTCGGCCATCAAAACCTCCAACTTATCTGCAGGTAGTCTAGTGCAGTTTAAATTATGCATGATCTTGTCATTTCAGTTACAAATGCTGCTTGGAGATGGGGGAAACTAGAGTAAAAAAAAAATCATCCAGTTTACACAGTGGGAGAATATATGATGACCTGCACTACTGTTCAGTTTTTCCAACCTAGTCTCTACGGGTCACCTTCTAACTGATCTAACATGAGCTGGACATTTCATCCAGCAGCTTCAGGATTGAAGGTTACATAATTCATTTGATTAAAATTAATTAATACAGAGACTTTAGATGATGCCAACTTTGGTTTGACATTGACATACACACCAGTCTTGTCAAATATTATCTTCAAATTGTAAGAATGTGATCAATCTTCAATCATTGCCATGAGAGCAAGAAGTGCAGATGAGTGAAAACACAATTTTCTTCAAATAATTACACATGCTATAAATGCACGCTATACAAATAATCTTTTAAAAACAAGTGTACACAGCAGCAGCCGTTAATTTATTATTCCCTAAGCTTGATATTCACAATTCTATTGCCTAATGCATAGTTGGACATTGTGGTAATGAGGATTGAGTAACCTTTAATGGCCTGATGAACTAATTTCTACACACTTTTGGTTCTGTCTCTTACACATGAACAGTTCTGCAGCCTATTAGTCAAGATCTCTAAGGCCTTTGGTGTAGCGCATGGCTTAATACAGCTATCAGTGCACTCCCATTGAGAACAGCATGCTTCAGGTGATGTGCTCTGATGGATTTGAGCTGAAACTATTGCTATATATACCCACAAAATAGGCAGATTTTTAGCTGCAGTTGGTATGTACAAGGCACTTAGTTGAATAAGTCCCAAAAGGGGCCTAATGTAGCCAATTAATCATTGCATTCTTCAGGCAGGAGACTTCATGAGCATTTTAAATACACAGGTTCTTTGGTGGCTGGTTATAGATGATATGCCAGATATTAATGCACCACATTCAATTTCAGAAGAATCTTATGAGTATCAGTAAGGTACGCTAAATAAACACTTGGTGCTAGTAACAGTGTAAATTAGTCTTTGGTAGGGCTACAATGGTTCTTAAAACGTTTTATTTAAATAATTACATGAGCTAAGTCACAAATCTTGTTGCGCATCTGCACTAAAATGAAATACTGGGTCAATGCATCTATAATAAATCTATATGTTGTTTACACACCAGTTATTTTGTGTAATTGCTGTAATGTTATAATTTATTTGTCTTCACTTGGGATGGACTGAAATTAAAATTGTAACTGGCAATTATTCAAATAAATTGTCATGGCCAATATTAAAATGAATATTTTGTCTAAAAATGTAAATGCTAAAGTTAACTTTTTCCATTGAAGAGATTTTCCATCATTTATGACAGAATTCTGCCTAACCATTATCGTAATTTCCGGCAAACCATGTTTTCAATGTTATGCAGTAAGAGGCGCTATTATGCATTTTCTGAAAGAGTATAGAATCTCTGGATCAAAACACAGGAGAAGCAGAAGAAGCGGAGGCATAGCCCGTGTCCGAAATTGCCCCCGTACCCTTAAACAGGGCACCATTTGAAGGGACAGCCATTTGTATTGGTGTCCAAAACCATAGTGGATGTTATCAAGTGCACTCATTCAATCGCCCAATGCACTGCAACCATTGTAGGTTTAACCTGCTCAAAGGCTAGAAAATACCCATAATGCACTGTGAGAGTCACATACCACATTCCTTTATACACTTTAAACACTTTACTTTCCCATGAGGCCACTGAAGAGGATTTGTTAATGACAGAGAAGTGATGCAACTCAACTGATGCTGGTAGGTCATGTGATAAGGGCAAGATGGCGAATGTAGTATGTCCAGATAACTTTCTCATGTTTTTTTCATATGTATTTATATAAAAAATTGTAATTGAGTGTTATGATAATGTTTAAGGAAGCAGCTACCATGGTTTTGTTTTTGTTTTTCCTGTTAATGGTAACCGGGGTGGGTTCAAAAAAGTTTGATTTCTACCCACTCCGTTTCGAGCAATAGATGGAATTATTTGTTAAAGTTTGATGAAAGTATGATGAATTTAAAGGCTTGCATAGATTAATCAAAATGCTTTTTTATTGCCTTTGTCGTGTAATATTGCTCGAAATAAATAAAATAAATAAAACATTCATACTACACATATACATACTATATAATAATTATAATAATACATTTCATTTGTAATGTGCCTTTCTCAAACTCAAAGCACTAATATAAAACATTTTTAAGTGGTTGTGAAGTAATTACTTATTCAAAATAAGTACCTTACTCAGGGCTGGTGCATGCCTATTGGCCTATTGATTTAAATTTGCATTCAATTTAATTATTTATTTTTGGGAAATTCGTTTGGAATTAGTGCACTTATGTCAAGAGGTTATCATCCCATTAGTTATTTTAATTCTAAATGACCTCTCCTTCATTGTACCTACCTAGTGCTACAGTGAGAGCAGCAGTTGAGCTTGTGTCTGCACTAGAGTAGCGTATGTGATTTCGTACGCAGCCATTGCTTACGCTCATGTAAGCTAACGCGGTCATCAAACATTAAACAGCATATAAATCAAAACTGCCTAACATTACTGAATGAAATGCTGAACCCAAGAGATAGCGACTGTGCAAACTTTGGGGGTGTTGATGGAATTACAACATTTACAATGTGCCATAGTAAAATGGATATTTTGCCATTTGCTGAAGACTAAAAATGTAATCGCATTGATTAAAGTGTAAAGATTCATTATAATTGAGTATTTTAATAATGGGGCGGAAAAGGTTTAAATGTAAAAATAGAGTAATGATTATGCACAAATAAATATAAATGACATTCTATTATAAATGATCGATGTTAAATATTAATAGAAATATAATTTCTACTTATATAATACAATCATTTTAACCAAGATACCTTCTTCAGATATCCTCTTACATAGTCTCCCTATCAATCAATCTTTTCTGCATTGGCACTTGTAGTGGAAGAGTTGACTTTTAAATGACAGCTAGGTTTAGGTTTTACTGAATTTGTTTGGAGATTATATTAAAATCATTGTAACTAGAGTGATTCACGGCACCACAGGAGTCATTTGATGTTGTGACTCTGAATATCAGCGGAAACACTTCTCTTATTTATAAGTACTGTGATTAAGGACAGACTGATGCTTAAATAACATTTCATTTTCCATTTTAAAAGGTGTGCAGCGTTTTAAAATCTTTGAATTGAAAGTATCATGAAAGATGTATGAGGTGACAATTTTCTCTTTTTTTCTGTATTATATTTCAGTGCATTCCGTTTTGAATACAAAAAGCGAAGACTGTCTGATCCTTTAGTAACTGTGAGACGTGGGAGTAAGATGCATTCAGTATAGAAAGCAAGAGGACATACGGTCACAATACATACTCTGTTCATCTTCAGACCGTTTATCCATTGCAAATGCTTTCAGCTCTCCAATCATATTTGTGGAGTTTGACTTGTCATAGAGATTTTCCATGACTGACAGCTCCACAAACCGACTCATCTCAAATCATTAATTCTGTCATATGTCTGGGTTCTGTCATATAACACGATTTTGGTTTGTTCCAGTTTCTTTCTAATTAGATTTTTGCCCTTGGCTCTCAGGATGCAAGAAAGGGGTGATCTGTTTAATAAAGATGTAGCAGAATCTGATTTACCCGCATTTCCTATCTTCAGCATGTCAACTTCTCCCTGGAGATCCACCACCCAATGTCTTCGAGTCTTTGAACCAGACACTTCTTCCAGAAGATGCTCCCATCAGTCAGGGTTTTTCGGTGTCTTTGAGCTGGAAACAGAGAACGAAATTATTTTCGGAAGATAAACTAACAATACCAAAATGCCTTGAGGATGACAAATGCTCGCAGGCAGGTGTCTCCGTGAATATTCACTGCCTTGAGAAAACGCCTGACTTTTACTTGTGTTCTGTCTCCTCAGACTGTCAATATAACAGGCTTCTGTCTTGTCACAGGAGTTGGCCTTCTCATCGATCCTCCTTATGATTCCAACTTGTTAAAGGGGTGGTATAATGCTCCTTTTTACAATATGTCAAATAAGTCTCTGTTGTCCCCAGAGCGTGTATGTGAAGGTTTAGCTCAAAATACCCCACAGATAATTTTTTACAGCATGTTAAGATTGTCCCTTTTTGAGGAACAGCTCCGATTACCTCCCAAAGACAAGCACTAAAATGTCAGAAACTGTTTACCTTTTATGTTTAAACTTGAGTCGGACAATGATGGAGAGACTCAAGAAGAAGTGGCAATATGTAGAATGCAACAGGATGTTTCTGAATGGTTAGTTGATGAATTTATGTTGCTGATGTGGAGTTAACTATTCTGTCATGATAATCTATAAAATCGCTCGTGTGAGAACTGTTGTAAGATGCCTAGAGTGATATGCTATTGCATTTATGTTACGTACTGTAAATGCATGTGAAAAGACAGATGCGACAGCTTGAGCAGACTCACAAATGTGCTCCACTACAACAACTCTTCCTCTTCTCAACATGGACTGAAGGTTTATGTAAATTTGAGGGTTTTTGATGTCACTAACCCGGGAGGAATGTCGTGTAGTCCCTACCAGCCGTTTGTTGTAGTCCTTAAAAAACTATTTATTTAAAAGCAAATATCTTCCTTTGCTTTGAACTTTGAGTGTTGTAACTTTGCAGATGTTTAACGAACACATCACAATATTCCTCATTTAAATAATTCCTGTCCAAAGCATAATTATGCAAATAAATGGGCGAGGCCTGGTTGAGTTGCGTTAGTAGTGTGTTGAAACTCAGAGTTATGGTAAGGGGCGTGACATTTCTGAAACACTCTCAAACGGTTGACCAATCACAACACAATGTTCCAACCAATCAATCAGAGCACATTGTGCTTTTCGGAAGGAGTGGCTTCATAGAGTATGGTAGCTTGTTTCCGCCACAGAATAAAACATTTTAAAAGATAAATGTGATTTTTTTTTATCTCAATTGCGAGATTACATCTGAGAAATAAAGTCAGAATTGCGAGATAGAAAGTCAGAATTGCAAGATATAAACTCACAATTGCGTGTTATAAAGTCAGAATTGCGTGATGTAAACATGCATGTGAGTTTATTTCTCTCAATTTTTTTTTTATAACACAATTGCGGCTTTATCACGCAATTGTGACTTTATATCAATATATACATTTATTTTTTATTCTGTGGCGGAAACAAGCTTCTATAATAGAGACCGGAACTAAACAGAGCGTTACTGACAGACTGTGAAGAGAGGCATTGCAACAATATGTGAAAAAATATTTGTTTTTTGAACATTCATAAAAACCTGTTCTAGTAGACTCCAAAAACAAAATCAAGACTTTGTTAAAGGGCATATAGCCTCTTTAAGCAAAATATAATGCTTATAGGGAGACTTTGACAACAATAAATAAAAAACTGATCATGCTATTCTCATTTATAAAGCTGCTGCGTCAGTGCTTGCTTTTGTCAAGCTGCAATGAATAATATCACATGAGAATTTCGCCTCAGGCTAATTCACCTCCGGCGGCAGGTTCACAGTTAGCCGTCGCTAGAGACCTCACATGGACGGGCCACAGAGACACCATGTTCACGGTCTGACTTTAGGTTTGAAGCAGATTGGAAAGAACAGCTTGAGAGAGAGTAATCTAATGGAACAGTACGTCACAGTCTATTAGTGTACAAGTATGATAGCACGGTGGTAAATACTTCACAGAGCTAGCGAGTTTGTCTTTTAGTGCTGCAAGCTCTGCTGGAGTATTTGAATTGTGCTTTGCTACACATACTGGTACATTTATTCTACCTTAATATTTGTTGAATCTTCTCTGGTATCTCGTTAAAGAGTTTTCATACATTTTGCTTGCTCGAGGCTTTCCCGTTTATAGTAAGATCCATCATTACTGCCTGAACCTCGATAGTGTTGGACCGGATCCTCAGGGCATCTGTTCACACATTCCAGACTGAAATTTGAAGCTCTTAAAACATTTTTTAAGCACTCCCACTCAAGAAAAGTAAACATTCGTTACTTGCACTTGTCCAGTGCTTTTCTCACTGATGGTCTGTAAAAAAAAAAAAAAAAAAAAAAAAAAAAAAAGTTGTCTTCAGCAAGGACACATTAAATTTATAAAAATTTAATGAAACCACAGTTTTAACAAAATTTTTTAAACATTGATAATAATAAGAAACACAAGTCAGAATTTTAGAATTATTTCTGAAGGATCATGACACTGGATGATCATGTGATAGACAAAAATAGTCAAAGATAGACAAGTTATTTCAAATATTAATAATACAGTATTTCACAGTATTAGCCTATACTGTTTTACCAGTATTATTGATCAAATAAATGCAGCCTTGTTAAGTATAAGAAACAAAAAATATATAAAAAGCACATGAAAATATGAAACTAATTACAAATTCACGGAAATTAGACTGAAATGAAAATATAAAAAAGCTTAATATTAATATTTTAATTTTAACTAATGCGATGATAGTACATTCATTAATAACACTGAAATAACTGTCGATAGCATAGAAAATAATTTAATGATTTAAGCATCATTTATCTCCATAGTTCAAAGATACTTGCATATGTTTGTGTACAAAATAAAGAAAGAAATAAAATGATGCAGAAGCTGCTTTACGAACAAAATGGGTATTTACCTGCATTTCTTCAGCTTTTCCATTTTCCACAGTTTGATTTTAACCTTTGAGTCATTCATCTGTGTGGTGTGGTCAGCCAGCTGGCTCTCTCTGACCCACCAGCTTGGGTCCAGACCTCACACCTTTGTCCTCTGACCCGGCAAGCCCCCGCTGCACCACCTGCCCAGTATCATGGCCTGCTGCCACGCCACCTCCACCTCTCCAGCTCACGATGACACTTCTATCTTATACTTGGCTTTCCAGAAACCTCCCTGGAGTCATTATTAGCCTTCTGACCCTCATCTTAAGCCCAGGTGTTAATTTTGCTTATTGATGCTTTAGAAGAAGTTGAACTTGAAATCTCATTTCATGGCTTTGTTTTGGGTTTCGCCTGCCATTAGAAACGGTACCAGAGGAGTTGCCATTAATGACTCTCGCTGCTAAAGGTACAGTCCAGATCCCACAGTGCACAGCAACACCTCCTTTTCAGACCAGATGGATGATCATCCATGAAGAGTGACGAGGGTCACCTCTCATTCTCCCAAAACACCCATCAGAAGCACTCTCATTGGTTACTGTGGCCATAAGTATTTGGATATTTAAGCTACATTCTAAAACACAGAAAGGCTTTAGATTAATAGGCCTTGGTTCAATTAGGACATTTTCAATTAGAAAAAAAAAAACATGACTGGTGTGCATCTTGAGACAAAACAATGACATTGACATATTTTAACATATGACAGTGCAAGTTACTTTCAGTTTAAACTGCTCGAACATGCATTTTAGTCTGTGACTAAGAGTTTTTTTTTATATATATATATATACAGCTGGTGTCAAGGTGAAAATTATTTTTAGGATGCAAGTCAGTTCGCTTTCATTTCATGCATGAATTTCTTTTTTGCTTGACATGCTTTTTTCCTTTTAAAATGAATGCTCGATTTGATATTTTGTTATCCAGTGCAATGAAATTGTTGTAAGGCTTAGATGTGAAGGCATGTTTCGGTGCCAAATTCTGTCATGTTCCTCTCATGGCTGCTCTCTTTTTGACAGTTTTAAATATTATTCTTGAGTCTTCAATGTCAGTTTTTATGTTGTGGTTTTGGATGAAGATAAAAATGTTTTCCCAGCTTTCCACCCTAAACTTATGTATAAACACACATGCTTCTCAGAATGACACTTTGATTTACTGATGAGCCCATAGTAAATCATAATATATATATATATATATATATATATACAGTATATATATATATATATAGGTTCAAATTACTCACAGTTCACTATGTTCTATGTTCAGGTGGGAAAAAAAGACTACTGTCAAATAAAAATAAAGAAGAATGGAGCAGTCACATATTGTGGTTGTAGAAAGTGCACAACGTCGGAGAATATAACAAGTCTTTAATAAATCCAAAAAGGAACACGCATAAAACATTTATTTTATTTTATTTTCCGTTTGTAAGTTATAGTTATTTGTGCTCCTACACTGTTTTTGTCTCGCTGTTGACGACTGCTTCTGCCCTCTTTCCTTTTCTTTTTTTTTAGGGCAAGCAGATGTTCATTTATTTCTTGGTGTGACTCTCATTGTAAAACCTGGAACCATGGAGTGAAACATTAAAACTACTTGCATCACGTACAGATTGATACATGTTTTATGATTTATTTTGACACAAAACACATTAACTATTAACTTTTAACATTTTTTTATATCATAAACCACTAAGCTCATCTGGATGCCTCAAAATGCTCTACAAATGTATGTTTGTACATGACTTTACAGAATTTTCTTTGGCTGAAGATTTCGGGCATCTATGGCTGAATTCTGTTGGGATGCTGAGGGCAATGTGACCTCTTTCTATCTGTAATATGACCCACTGATGCTCCTTTCACACCTTTGATTAGATTACTCATTCTGCAATCTGATGATCTGATTGTTTGCAAAATATGTCCCAATAAAAGTCTGGATTTCTTATTTCGGTCTGAGAACTGGTAATCTAAGCCATATCAGCCTTGGGTAAATAAGCATGTAAATATATTATTTATCTGAGCTCAAACGATAACAGAGAGGGACAGATCCCTCGTTCACCTGCTGACTACTCCTCAGATTCTCCTTCCAGCGGAATTCAGGGCCAAATAGTAAGCTGAAATATCATAAAACATTGAACTAAACTGCTCTCAGAGGCCTCTACTATAAGAAAATGTCTGTGGCCACATAACTCAGGGTCATAGGTCTGTGCTACTCAAACGTTGAAGCCCATGCTGTTTTATTTATGTGTTTTTCTTTTGGACAGAACTGTTTAAATGGTCCCGCACTGCACAAGTTTGGAGTTTGGAAACATGATTTGATAATAGCTGCAAGCAGCAGGGGGTAAAGTCTGTTGGTTGCTTACATGAGCCTGACTGTGCCAGTGCCAGCTATGGGAAACAAGAGACTTGAGAGAGAAAAAAGACAAATTGTGTGAAAAATTCTTGAGGAGCAGCATTTTGGATCTCAAGAGATTGCAGAGAGATTTTGGCAGGAAAGCACAGGGTGAGTTGCAGGGATAAGGGTAAATATCATTAATAATTGTGGTCTGGGGGTATAAAGGTAGAAACTAAGTAAACCAGATTTTCTCATGTAAAATTAAAGAGGTTTGTTTAAATAATATTGGAAGTAGCCTAAAACCACTTCATCTAGAAATTAATTTTGGAAGTAATTTGCCATTTCACTGTTGAGTGAAAGCTTTTAATTTAATGTGCTAACTGTTTTGTTTGAATGTACTTTATATGGACAATTTTACACATTAAACTGCAGTGCGACTGAACCATGGCCTATAGCAGTTATAGTGTGTGTACAACGTGTTGGGTTTAAACACAATAGGGTTCTGGCTCATTCACACCAAGAACGATAACAAGCGTCCACACCAACAAATGACAACGTTTCGTTTATTATAAGCATGTACTTCAGTTATTTCATCTGCCGCTTTAAATGCTTGATTGTTAATGTTTTTATCGTTCATCAGCTGGAAAAATCATATTGAATGTGATTCCAATTATAGCTTACTGTTTTTCTGTGTCGTTATTATTGTTGTGCGGTGGACTATTTGCATAGAATTAGAAAGATTATTAAATCGTATTACTTTAGTTATTGTTTTGTGACGTACATCCAAGTAAAACGGCTTCTCTAATAAGAAAACATTTAGGGCGGGACTTGATTTTGTCCATGGGGAATTGATTGGATAGTTGTGGTTTCCTATTGGTTGAACTCATGTGAGTGACAGGTTGCCCCGCCCTCACGCCAGTAAACGCCTCACTTACTTTGATTAAAGAATAAAACAATGATGTGCACAGATAAATCATTTATAATAAATAATATTTCATAAAAATAAGAATGGTCCATTTGATTTCATCGGGACTAAAAAATGGTAAGTAGCCTTAAGTAGTGAATCATTGTGCTACACCAGATTAATATTTTCTTGTGTTTTTGTCTGGTAGATTAAAAAAAAATGTTTTTCAATAACAGAGTTGACCTATTAAGCTTGACAAGGCCAATATCAATGTACAATACATGTAATGAGATACTGATAAAGAAAGAACAGGGGTTGAACTGAACATGCATGTAGTGTTTTAGACAACAATTCTAAATAATAAATATATATTTCTAATTAGTTATTTTACATGACTTCAATTAAAGTGACATTATTAGTTTTATTTAATATAACCCGTTTAACTGAATTGTATGAATGAGGACATGCAAATTGGCTGATATTCAGATCAAACACATCAAAACTTTTGCATTGCACATAACATGGCATCATATCTGACAACACTGGACACACAGCTCTCAGATCTGTGATTATAAATAGAGGTGTGTTAAAAATGTGAGTCCTGTCTTAATTTGAAAAACTGTTGTGAGGCTGTGACACATCTGTGGTTCAGCGTAGATGCAATTTCTTGAGTTTTTTTTTGTGTGAATAACAGAAGACTGCACTGTCACTGACAATCCCCGTCTGCTGTCTCTCCGGTTGACGTCCTGTAGAGCTCACGTCTCATCAAGTGCCTAATCACACAAGAGTCTGACAGTCATCCAGATCCAAGACTAATAATCTAGCATGACACTGTCAAATACAATGTTAAGTCAAATAATCAGCGCTAAATAGATATCAAGTGTTTGTAAATGATTCTTAGCAAGTTACCTCAAATTCCTTTTTTTTCTTCTTTTTTTTTTTGTCAGAACATTTATTAGAGCCTCTCTGATCCAGGTTATTACAGTAAGTTGTTCTTTTTTTCAGTCATTAAGCCTATAAGCAAAGTTTCTTGCTCATCTGGGTGACTCCAGGTGAACATTGATTGGTTCTCCAGGGGTTTCAGACCAACTGCCTTACCGCTTAAATTGTATCGGGTACATTAGTAGAACAAAAGTATGAACTGCTGGTGTACATATTTACTCACATAATGAAAATCTTTGCTTGATTGTGGTCATTTAAAAAATAAATAAATACATTTTATAGAAGTAAAAGGTGCAATTATTTAACAATTATAAACAATTTGTCATTTAATAAATAAAATAAAAAATACACTATACTGTTCGAAAGTTTGTGGTTGGAATGATTTATTTTTTTTAAATATTTGTGAAGGAGGTTTTTGTGCTCATGTAACATGGCTGTTTCAGAACTGAAAGAGGAGTTGGATCCAAGTGCAGCAGACACATTTATTTAAACAAACACAATAAGAGTACATCGAGGCAGAAACTCAATATTCCAGACACGGGCAAAACCAGAATTGAAACAAACACACACATCTATCAAAAAACAGACAAAGAACATGGGAAACACTGGGGTTTAATGCTGCCTTCACTCGCAAATACCCGTTTACAGTTAAACACTGGACATGAATGTCCTGTAACGAGGAACAGGTGAAAGTGATTAGCTATATATGGACATTAATAACGGTAAACAAACCAAGGACTAAGAAAACAAAGACTTAGAGTCCTAAGGCACAAAACAGGGAAACATGAAACAGGAATCGTAATAGCTCACCAAGACTGCATTTATTTGATTAAAAATACAGTATAACAGTAAAATTGTGAAACATTATTTCAATATATTTTTATGTCAATAAATATAAAACTGTCCTTTATTCATGTGATGAAAAGCTTCAATTTTAGCATCATTACTCCAGTCTTCAGCGTCACGTGATTCTTAAGAAATCCTTCTAATATGATGATTTGCTGCTCAAGAAACATTTCTTATTATTATCAATAATGAAAAAAGCTGTGCTGCTTCCTATTTGTGTTTAAAAATATATATAAATCTTTTGTAACCATGTAAACGTCTTTACAGTCACTTTTGATCAACTGAATGCATCCTTGCTGAATAAATGTGTTAATTTATTTTTCTTATCTTTTCTTTTTCTTGAATTTGACCCAAGCTTTTGAAAGGTAATGTAAGCATCTATCTAATTCTGGGCTGAAAATGCTTCCATTTCTTCTTCCATTATTCGTGGGAAAACCCCCATCCATCAAGATAAACAATGAATATGTGAGCATGCAGACATTGAGTGATGGTGTTAAACACCTGAAGCCTGTCTCTTTAGTTCCTGCACTCTAGCTGTCATCTCAATTTCGTCTTGCTGCCTTCCTCTCCATTGAGTTTGACCTCACTTCAAGAGATTTCAATGCCAGAGTGGGTGAGCTAAAGACTCCCAGCACGTGTGTCGTTTGGAAACCGAACAGAAGAGCACAAACGCAGGAATTCAGAGCCTGAGCTTACCTCCCAATTACCAACCCTGGCTTTCTTAAGCTCTTACAATGAGCTCCACAGCTGGAGATCTGTGTACTCGCCCTAATGAGGCAAAGGGAGACAAAAGCAGCTCTCCTGGGAATCATGCAGCCCTTCTATATTTTAGGCAAATGACTCAGGTAATTACAAAGCTTGGGGGAGACTCCATCCTCATTAAACATGAATGAGTAGAATCAGGCCACCACTGGTATTGTATACAATGTCTAACATGCATTAATCTGGACTTGGGTTGCGGTTGTTTATTTTTAAGAAACTGCCTTTGAATGGCCTTTTTTTTCGTTGTTTATTTAGAGATTCCAATAGGGGGTTTTCACAGCGACGCCGAAGTAGAACCAATTTGTGTTCTCCAAAGTACCTTTTGAATGAACCATATTTTTCTTAGTAAATCTTTTCCCCCTGTTAAGAACCTTTCGTGCAATGGAAGGGTTCAGTGGATGTTAAAGGTTTCCCCGTATGCCAATAAAGAACCTTTTATTTTTTAAGAGTGAGTGATTTATGCTTGATCTCTCACTCAATGTAGTTTCTTTACCAACAGCATAACACAAGCAAGAGAATATTAAAAACAGCCCTTCACAGAAACAAAAGTCTCAGAAAATATGATGATGGTGTCTCACTGAGGTCCTTGTCAACTCATTAGGCCCAAAAAGGTTGGACGAAGTTTGGATATGGTACACTTAAGGACCTTAGCACACCATTAGTAACTACGTAATTGTAATTACAATATATGAGTAATAACTAAGCCAGAACCTTAACCAAAACTCAACTCAAGTTGAGTCCGTGCTTCCATAAATTACACTGTACTTTCTGGAGTAAGTACACTGTAAAATAAAGTGCAATCACACAAATGTGTACTACTAAAGACTATACAGAAAATTACTGTGGCAGTAGTTTAGTGATAGTAACAGAATATAATAATATGGTACTTATTATATACTGTATAAACAAAAAATAGCATGCTTTTTGCCAGTTTGCCATGGTTCAGTACCATTTCAATGTACCACAGTATTCCCATTTGAAATCATTGTGCCACCTTTTATTAAAGGTGGGGTATGTGATTTGGAAAAGGACCGGCAGATTTTGAAAATACACAACTCAAATGGTCCTACCTTCTTTCTTCCAACGCTGTCTCTGATTCGCACGAGGGGGATGGGGGAGGGGGGTATGGTACGACCGTTTGATTGACAAACTTACTGTCCAATGATTCTAGGTGGTCTTGGAAATGATTGGCTGGAGTTTTTCGAGTCCTGCCCGTTCCACAGATGATTAAATTGCTTAAGTTTAATTTCAGTCCTCCTAACTCGGGGGCTGTAATTGGGTTAGGAATAGGATTTCAAGTGATTTTTAAAAAATGGACAAAAAAGAGAATCACACACCCCACCTTTAAGGGATTGACCTGAAATCTCTGTGCCATGGCATTACTCCACGGTACCATCAACCCTGTATCACATGAAATACGTTCTGAGGAAACTATTTTGCAAATCGCAATTACGTTACATGCCAACATATAAGCAGTGCTATTACGTTGGTCCTTAACCTATTATAGCCAATCTATCGCAGTGCTATTACGTTGGTCCTTAACCTAATATAGCAGCCTGGTCTCATTGTTAATACGTAGGTATTAATACGTTATTTTCAAAGATAGAAAACCAAAACATATCCATTTTATACAGAGTATAAAAAGGATCAAACGTAATGGACAGAGATAGGTAAATGGCAGTTTTATAGCATTAAAATATATTTTGAGCCACTAATCCTACTCCTACCCCTAAACCTACCCATAACCATTCATTAAAACTACGTAGGCTAACACAATTATGACGAAAAAAAACATAACAGACAGACAAGTATACATTTCACAATAATTTATTTATTGCGAAAATGTCAAAACCGGTAACGTTAACATTACCAAAAGTCGTTCACATGATGATGCGTTGCAGTCGCAGTCCTCTCTGGCAGTATTATAGTAGTTGTGTATGAGGTACAGATCAGAATTTAAGATATTGACGTTAATCCATGAAAATGTTAATCCGATTTCGGTTCGCTCTCTGAAGGCGCGCGCGCTTCTCCATTTCAAATGTACTACACCGACTGAAACACGGCATGTCGCAATCTGTGACGAAGCAGGCGAGAGCCAATGAGCGTTTGATATCACGGCCGTAAAACATGTCGTAACGCTTCTTGAAGGCGCATTTTTTGAATTTGAATTCATCACCAGCGCGGGATAGATTTGACGTTTGCGGTCGCTGCTGAGAAATGAAGATGAAGATCACTGGATAAAAGGCTGAATTTGGATCCGTTTCTTGCAAACAACGTATGGATTCTAGGATTTAGATTACATCAAGCTAATAAAATGCATGTCTTTTGTGAATGTATCAGTATGTTGTGTTTTATTGGAGAAAATGCTTTTTGTGTAAATACACAAAATACTACAAAATGGTTAAACGATTAAACAAGGTATTTTTAAGGTTAAAATTGTATTTATTTTTAACACCACGCAGGCTAATCCTCCGAAAGAGTTTACTGCAGAAGGCACGAACAGAGCGAAATGTTCATATTTATGAGTATGGCCTATTATATTAATAAATGCGACTGAAAACTTAATTGATAAGACAGTTGAATGCAATAGAGTCAAAGTATTAATGCCACGATTATGCATAAATAGTAATACGTACAAATTTCTACGTCGGTAGATTTGTTCATAAGTAAATTATGTTCAGGACAAACGTAATAGCACTGCAATAGATTGGCTATATATTAGGTTAAGGACCAACGTAATTGCACTGCTTATATGTTGGCATGTAACGTAATTGCGATTTGCAAAATAGTTTCCTCAGAACGTATTTCATGTGATACACGGTTGGGTACCATAGTAGGAGTACCATATTAAATGACCAAAAACATCCTGTACCAAGGTGCCTTTTTTGATGTAAATTTTATAGTACATGAATATGTTTATCATGATGGTGCCATGATTATACTGTACCATACTTGTGAAAGTATACAAGATAGTGTCCCACCACTTATCAGCTAAGTTAACGATAACCTGCTAACTCAACTCATCCAGCTCAGTCTCTAGCTTCCGCAGCTTGTTATGTTGTTTTTCAGACCGACTCTCAGTGGAATAACACTTCGTAGAGTCTCAGTGTCCAAGGCCTGGGCTACCATCAAGATTTAAGGGCTTATCTCAGCTTCAAGATTTGAGAACAAATGAGCAGCACTCGAATTCAGGCAAAACAGTTGCTCATTAGTCGGGCTTACTAGTATGACTTGCTGAACTTATGAACTTTTTGAGAGTTTAGGATACTGCTTGTATTATAGGGCTATTTTATATTTGTCCAAGTTTTATTACATTTGATCAATTACTCAATATTTTATTTCTCTGCCAGACAAAATGTATTGCCAATGCAAATCCATTGGCCACTAGAGGACACTGTAGAGCTGAGAGAGAATTTCAGTTTGATAATCATGAACCTCTGCATCAAAGCCATATATATATATATATATACACACATATATATTTTGGTGATTTTTCCTGTTCTATCAGCACAACCCCATTTGTAAATCCTCATGAAAGAAAGAATAAAGCAATGTCAAGATGCTTTATCAAAAACTAGTAAAGCAAGCCAAATGCATACTTTCACAGACATATCTTGTCTTTTATTTGGACTGAATTCAATGGACGTGTCTGTGCTGTCACACCAGCGGATGGTTGTAGAAAACCAGTAGCTTTTGTTGTTTTGGCGAGTACGCAGTCTGTGAGCACAAAAAGACTCTTTCATCTCTTTCTGTCCTGTCATGAGCTGTTTGTGTGTGATGCAGTAAACAGAACTGAATAACAGAGTATGTTTTACCTGTGCTCGCTCTCTCTCGGTTTCTTTACGTCTGCTTTGAGCTCTTGCGGTGTGTCTGTTTTTCTGTCTGAATCTGTGAGTAGAACTGTTGTTGAATTGCAGAGCTTCCAGACCTGGAGTCTGGGCTCTAGACACTGAAACGCTTGTGATGTGAGTTAGGAAAAGTGATAACTGTGACAATTAAACACTGTTATACAGGATTCAGCCATAGGAACGAGACTGCAGGTGTTCACAAGGCTTTTCAAATCCAGCCTGACAACGATAAGCCTATGATTCGTTTTATGTTGTGACTCAAAACTTGACTTGAATTTAAAATGATATGCTTGTATAGAATTTAAAACCATTCTAAATGCTAAAAAAGTGAATTTATGCATAACAACATTGTGTACGGTATAAAAAATGGATATTCATCTTAATATTCACTAAAGATTACATTTGACTGTGTTATTAATGTTTATAATCTATATAAAAATGGAAAGAACGAGCACAAACAATTAAATATCTAATATCACTGACAAGATGCTAATATAAGCCAATATCTGACATGGTACAGATACATTGTGCATTTCTAACAAAAAATAGTTCTAACTTTTATGAAATTGATCTGCATGTCTTAAATCAAGAAAAGAAGCAGAGATAAGAAAGACATACAGATGTCTCTCCTCAGCTCCTGGAGAACTGCTTTACATTCAGTGCTGCGTTCCTGCAAAACATCATTCCTTTTCTATGGTAGCCTCTGTAATAATGTTTAAAATGTAGAAAGGGAAAGTGAAAGAGACTAAACTAGATTTTTTTTTGTATTTTCTGAAGAAAACAGGAGTGCTACTTATCCATGCAAATATTGCTGCCAGAACGCTATAGGGTTCTCTGATGCTTGCAGGGGTGTTGTTATGCGGTTGCTAAGCCCATTCCCAATTCATCTCTTTCTTTTTTTTAGCATTCCCAAGCATTCATTTGAAATATAATTCTTTTGTAACATTATAAATGACTGAAAATCCTATAAATAAAATCCTTTCTGAATAAAAGTAAAAAAAAACTTACTGACCCCAAACTTTTGAAAGGTAATATATAAAATGGTTTGTTTGTAGGGCAAGTGCATGGTGTGGGTTGAGCTATGTTCAATATTTTAATATGTATGGTGTGTCACAATTAGGTTTAGTTTAGTTCAGTTTCCGTTCTAATTAGTCACTATCTAATAAGTCAATTCTTGTCAGCTGTTCCCGTCTAGTGTCTTCATTTACTGTCTTTATACTCCCTGTTCTGTTCCATCCTTTTTCGGTTATTGTTTGTGTCAACCGTGTATTTGACAGTTCTCCTTGAGTTTGGTATTAAAGACTGAGTAATTCATCATCTTCTTTGTCGTGCGCTTTCTGAAGTCACCTAAACGTGACAAGGGGTTTGTGTAAAAATTTGTGCGATAGTAATATTGATGTTACCACGTGAATTTTTTTACTACGATCTTTATCTCATTTGATGGTCTGCCGGACCTGTAGTAATGCTCTCTTTTCTTATGTTTGTAGATTGTAACCTGTGATTGACGGCCTCAAGGTCCAATTTGTGCGCCTGAAACAAGAAATTATTTGAATACCTTACTTCTAATGTTTCAGCAGCTCTGCGATGTTCTCCCACGCTTTCATTCTGCCCTCCAGACCTTGGGAGTTCAGTTTACTGTGCTGAAATAACACACACACACACACACACACACACACATTTCAGTGTAAACATCTTATTAAAGCAGAGGCTCATTTCTGCTCTCTCATTACCAGCATTCTCCATCTGCATTCACTGACTCGGCTCTTGCTGGAATTCAGTCTGGCCTTTACGACTGCAGTGACATTGGCATCAATTAAATTAAAATATGTACAGAGCAAAATGAAATGAGACAGTGTTGTCGTTCAATTAAAAACAGTCTTAATAGTAAGAGGCAGGAAGGTGAGAAAAGAAACTAGAGGGGAAGATAAACTGAGCGAAAAATATGGAGCATTTATCTTTGCTTCACATGTCAAGAGATGAAGCACAAACCCCCTCAAAAAGAGGGTTAAAGCATTGTTGACCTTTACCCCTGTGTTTCCTATTTGGATTCATCTTTTTAATGCATATACTGCAATAATAGCTATCATAACAAAGAGATTGTTAAGTGCTACTCTGCTAAAGAACAGGCCGTGTCCCTGCATTCACACCTTTGAGCCGCTCCATCTGGGTCCTGGCTCATTCCCGCTGCTCCCGGGTCACTTCCTCACGCCTTCCTGTCAGGAATCCAGCTGGTGTCACTTCTGAATTAGAGTCACCAGACTCCAAAACCTGTTCCACAGTCTTGGTCTTAGGCTGCCGGATCATGGCCCATACCTGGCGACTCCTTGGCCTCCACTGGCTCCGGTCGATGCCAGGTCAGATTTGACCAGTTCCCAGCTGAGGCACAATAGCTTACCTGAGGCAGGGATTGTAAAAGCTCTCTGGTCCAGCTGGCTCTTCAGAGCCTCAGCTTTAGTATCCAAACTTCCTGTTTGCATGTCTGCATGTGTGCCCTGTTTACAGACTTTGTGTCAGTAAAATCCACAAATGAAAATGGCCACTATTTCTTCCAGTGTTGGTTTAGGCCCCATTTACTTGTATATTCTTATGGCAAAAACAGCTGATTTTGTTTTTAAAAATATCTTCTTTTGTGTCCCACAGAAGAGAGAAAGTCATTACGGTTTGGAATGACATGAGGGTGAGTACATTAATTTTCATTTTCGGGTGAACGTTCCCTTAAAGTATCTCAGGTGGTTCTTCTAAAATGCATTGCACTGTAAAAAGTCAGTTGACTTAAAAAAAGGTGAGGAAACCTGTTGCCTTAAAACATTTAAGTAATAAATTAATGAGTAATAAAAAAAAAAAAAAAAATTGTTCACTTGGCAATTCCACATAACTTATTTTTTTCAATTACACATGTTTATTTACTTAATAATTTTAGGGCAATAGGCTCCCTCACATTTTTAAGTTAAGTCAACTGATCACTTTTTAAATACGTGACAGTTGTTGACATATAGCAAGACTATAGAGGTAAATGTGGAGAAATGTGGAGGATTGATGATGAAATAATTGAGTTAATATTGACTTTGTTGGCATATCTGAGCACAGTTTGTGACACTGAGATCTTGAAATACTACGGGACAGAAGTTTTAAAAGGATGCAGGGGGTGTTTGAGGGACCCACAGAAAAAGAAGAAGAAAGAAAAGAAAAAGATTCTACACAATGTATTTGATACGGCTTTCAAAGTTAACTTGTGATGATGATGATGATGATGATGATGATAACAACAACAACATTAATAATAATAATTATTTTAATGTAGAAGCATTGTATAATATATCTGCTATATTTTTACTACCACCACTACTACCAATTATTATTAATATTAACTTCTTTAGAATGATCATTATTGTGAAAAATGCTTTACAAATACATAATCACTGAATTGAATTGAAAATTCTCTTTCGGATTATACATATAATATTTCTCTAACATTGGTTAAAAATATATATTTTGTTAGCATAAAGTAAAATTTAATATATTTAAAGATAATATAAATATGATGTAATGTAAATATAAATATAAAATTATTATATAACATAAACTAAAATATATTTTAGTCTTTATTTTTTGGCAATATAAAAATCTAATTGTTTATTTCTATTTTCACTATATTAATGGGAAAGTCGCTAAAGGCATTTTTAAGATTGCAAGGCTCTGAAGTCTCCATTTGAATCTAAAGGGTGAACAGAAGAACCATTTGAAACGTCATATTTGATATGAAAAGGTCTTCCATGTTGGTATGTTTGAAATAAATGTCCCCTGTTGTCGTTTGAACAGTGTGTTTGAGAATAAGATCATTTTAAAATAACAAATTTCACTCTGTTCAACCAACCTATTAGTTTCAGTTTCTCTGTGGGGAAAAAAACAAACATGTTTTTGTTCTCAGCCATCTGTGCATTGTGGCAGTACCTTATCTCTCACCTGCAAGCTTCCCAAAAAGGCATATGTGAGCACAACAGCGAGATTTATCTGCACATAAACGCTGTGTTACATTCAAATTCAGTAACATGATCGCTGGTTGTGAAATTGAATAGCAGTGATTATAGGCTTTTTATAGACGCTAGTTTCGCAGCAGCAAAATGGTCAAGAACATGCAAAACATTCCAGGCCTTACATGCAAAATAACTTAGGCAAACAAACCTATGAAAAAAACCTCTGCGATCATAAAAATATGGTGTGTATGACTTTGTGGAATATGATGCTGCATGTAAATTGATGCTGCATTTGCATTAGTCGAGGCTGTTCAAACAAATCACATACATAATTAGAAACGCGTATATCAGTGTGAGGGACGAACATTTGGCTTGATGTATTTACCAAACAGGACTCAGAAAATTTGAGGACGTTTATTTTTTTCCTAACAGCATGATGAAACGCAAGTGCCAGTGACAGTTGTTAAAATAGAAAATTAAATAAGGATATGAAGCGTTGAAAGTTTGAGAACCCTTCAAAATGATCTGTGTTAGGTTACGCAATGAGAGTTGATTGTCGTCCGTGTCCTGACAAGAGGCTATGAGTGAAGAAATAACACAAAAATAAAACATGCTTTCATCTATATTCATCTGTCCAATATTCATGTTTTTTGTTGGATAAAAGACTGGAAAGTTTTCTGGTGCTCTACAAAATCCGTGTTCTCATGATAATTGCAAAACCAACCGGGTCCAGAGGCCTTAAAATGCATCTTTTATATTGAGATGGGATTCTTTTGAGGTTTGCACTAAAAGTGCTTCACTTTTGTGTCCGCAGTATTCTTGCAGGAGTCGCTGGTTTGGGCAAACTTCAAATGTTTTTCTCAGAGAGAAGGATTTCCATCTTCATAATCTCATTTTAATACCAGTCATGTTCAGTGCATTGCTGATGATTTATTCATGAACGCTGTCGTTAACCACAGTAAAGACACCACATCCTGAGCTATGCCCAAAGGTTCTTCATGACCGCCTCAATTTTCGAAACCTTCCCTTTGGCATGATTCAACGAATTAACGAAATGGTATTTGATTAATTAGATCTTCTTTAGTATTTTCTATTTTATATAACCTAAAGATGATGCAAAAATACGTTGGTATTTGGTAAATCACATTCAGAAATAAATGTTTTTCTCCAAAACACGATGTTTGTTAAATACTTTTTGCAACCTCCTTTTGCCAAGATAACAGCTCTGAGTTTTCTCCTGATGAGTTTGGAGAACATTCCTCCATACAGAACCTCTCCAGATCCTTGTTGGCACTTCTTCTCTTCAGTTCACTCCACTCATTTTCAACAGGGTTCAGGTCAGGGACTGGGATGGTCATGGCAGAAGTTTCATTTTGTGGTCAGTGACACATTTGTGTTTTGATTTTGATGTTTGTTTTGGATCGTTGTCCTGATGGAAGATCCAACCACGGCCCTTTATAAGATTTTTAGCAGAGGCAGTCAGGTTTAGATTTTTTATCTTTTGGTATTTGCTAGAATCCATGATACCATCTAAACAAGATGTCCAGGACCTCCAGCAAAAAAATAGGCCCACAACATTAAAGATCCAGCATTATATTTAACCTCGGGCATGATGTACTTTTCTATACATGTGTGCACCAAACTCATCTGGTGGGTTTGTTGCCAAAAAGCTCTTTTTAGTTTCATCTGAATAGAACCATAGAACCCGGTCCCTTTGGAAGTTCCAGTCGTGTCTGACAACTGAATATGCTGGAGTTTGTTTTTGGATGAGTGAGGAGGATTTTTCTTGAAACCCTCCCAAACATCATGTGGTGATGTAGGGGTTGTTTGATTGTTTTTAGGCTTTCTGAGCCCAAGACTCAACTAATCTCTGCAATTCTCCATCTGTGATCCTTGGAGAGTCTTTGGCCACTCAAACTCTCCCCATCACCGTGCAAAGGAGATATTTTACTTAAGGTATTTAAATTCTAGGGGTGCCAATAATTGTGGCCAACGTGTTTTGGAGAAAAACATTTATTTCATAATGCGATTTCCCCCACACGATTTAATTCGTTTTGTGTATCTCTAACAGCCAATCTTTAGTCAAATTAATCTAATATTTGTTCCAGAGCAAATAGATTTTTGCCGTCGACCTGTTGTATAAACACAATATCACATTAGCAGTCATGTGATATGGCTATATTAGCACGTCTTTGATGACCTTGTGCTTGTTGCATAATCGCCATATCGCCTTATTGCCATATCCTACTCATCTGATGTCGGGTTTTCATGTTTTATGGGGAGTTTCCATAGACATAATGATTTGTATACTGCACAAACTGTATATTACAGTTTTTCTCAGTCGCTTTGGTGCATTTCGCAAATGCACAACAGTTAGTTCAAACTCCACAACATTTAGTCATTTGTGCACATCATTGTAGCAGTTTCTCATTCCTTCCAACAAATTGCAAATGGTTTTGGACATGCATCAATTGCTTTCATACAACTCTCTGCTGTTTTATAACATTATCATTTGCTTATGTCATGTCAGTCAAAATTAACTATACTTGTGAATGCTGAATAGTCATTCCATATAAAACGAATAGTCCTCATCTCATTGCTTGAGTCATCACATACAAAAATGTTGAACTAGTTGTCAAAATCTGTCAAGCAAATTGTGCAAAAAAAATTTTTTATTCCTGAAAATGTCTCTCAGGTAAACTTATGTGGCCAGACAGAGAAGAACGTCTGGATGTGCACGCATGATTTACAGTACTATGTATGTTGTATGTTCAGTTCCAATATGTACTGCAATATTGTTTACAGTTGTGCACAGCTCTACCCAAAGGGAGTTTATGTCTGTTGTGAATGAGGGTGTATTTTTTGTTTTGCACAATGCTGTCAACAAATTAGAATTGCAAAGAGCATATGCAGTAAAAATGTGAAACATACATATTCAGTGTCTTGTACTCAGTTACCTCACTAAATACAGTAATGTGTAACTTTACTGTAGTTTTCAAATGGCTCTGCATATAGTATATAGTGCTGTCTTGAGTATTTTCAGGTATTGTCACCAAGGTATTGTCACTTTTTTTGCATTGGAAACCATTTACAGAGTAAACTGTCATAATGAAAACATAACAGCCATTTGACTTTCTTGTTCATAAACAATGGAGTCAGGACTTGATGACACTGACACTTTCATTGACATGAATACTTGCTTTTGAGGCACGAGCTATCCATTTTGAGCAAGTGACACGCTTTTTCAGGTTATCAACTAGGTTTTGCAGTTTGTGCTAAGTGTTTGGAGAACGGCATTAACTGTTGTGCAAATGTAAATAAATAGTGATGTGAGAAATGCACCAAAGCGACTGAGAAAAACTGTAAATCCCCTAACCCTAAACCCGCCCCCAAATCTATACCCATCACAGAAAACGTTTTGCATTTTTCCAAAAATGGCCCCACAAGGACAAGGATTTTGAATATTGACATCTATGGGGACATTTTGTTCCCATAATGTAGGGTATATCTCAACCAGACAGTCAGATAGGATGATAGATAGATAGATAGATAGATAGATAGATAGATAGATAGATAGATAGATAGATAGATAGATAGATAGAGAGATAGATAGATAGATAGATAGAGATAGATAGATAGATATTTCTCTACAATATATTCAAATGGTTTCAAACAAAATGTCACTGTACTTTACACTCAACCAAGGCAGAATTTCTGCACAGAATCCTCCCAACCCCCCATCCACTTTTCCGTCTTTCTTCTTGGCTTTCTCTCTCTCTCTCTCTCTCTCTTCCTCTGATGTGTCTCGTAATGACAGATGGGAGTCTGTCTGTATGCGTTGATGACACATAAGAAGGATTAAAGTTCAAACTGCCTGTACCGGCTCCAGCCCTCAATATACATTATGGAAAGAGTTACTATCTCATTTGTGTGATCCAAAAAGTTTTAAACGCTACAGGCATCAGGGCGAATTCATAAATCTCCATTAGACGAATAGTGTCAGAGTATGGCATGTTCAAAAGTGGAGGGATGGAAAAGAGAACATAAAGATGGGGTAAAAATCAGCTTTATTTTCTAAATGGCTGAGCTGATGGAAGCTTTCAACCTCTCTGATAAACATAGCTTTGGAGGTTTATTCAGTGTGTTTTTCCACTGCACTGCATCCGAGTTACTGTGATCATACAGAACATAATGCAGCAATGCAATACAAATGCCATGTTTCTGTTTAGAAATATGACCTAAAATCAGACGAAAGAGTACCGTTGGAGCAACATGTGCAAACTGGCATCTAAAGCATTTCTCACTAATGAAAGTTTTTGAAAAAGTTTCTATTTTATATACATCTAATATAAATAGTGGTTTAAAACATATATGTTGTCAGTGTGATACAAAAAGTTAACCTGTTTATAGCTAGTATAAATGTAAAATAATTATAATTATAATGAAATATAAATAAAAACATACAATTTCAATAATTAGTTTTGGCCTTGGCAAGGGCAAAACCATAGTGCCATGGTAATATAAAAATATATTCATTTTATTTTCATTTCTATAATCATTTAATATGTATACTCACCGTATCAATGGGTCTTTGTACATAAAAATATATAACTGCCATTATATTAAAGGAAGAAAAGTCTCTATTTGCTCTCCACTGAATATAAAAGGTGAATAGAAGAAACATGTTTGACATCACATCAGCGTGTGTGTTTTTTTCTTTTGTGTACTGCGGTCTTACAGCACATATGCTGTAATGTACCAATATATATGCCATATTTCTTTAAAAAAAATATGACCTAAACTCAAATGAAATGGTACAGCTGGAGATCATGCAGCATTATGTGCAAAACTGGCATTCAAAGCATTTCTGAAATAGTTCTCACATGGTCCTCCTTCCAGCATAAAGAAAGAACTCAACCTTCGCTGTTTGCTTTCAAACAATTGTGAAGACATAGAGATCCACAGTATCTTTAGTCCGTGGGAGGACACTGTGTGTCCTCTGTGTTGTGAAACCACAGGACAGCATTCACTATAGCAACACTATAACCTGACCAACACCCTGACCTTTTGCATGCTTTGACAACTCTATCTCTCTCGGTAAACAGCGTCGCTTTCTGTTCCTCGTTTCCTTTAGACCACGGCTGGAACTTTTCAGACGCTGTTGCTTCATGCCTGCGTGCAGAACATCTGGCCTGTATCGCGACGTACACGGCAAGAGACATCGGCCTGTATTAGATGCTTATGTTGAGAGGTAATTGCTTGTATCCAAATAGCTCTGTGGGAAACATCTGCCACCGTGTGATTGGTGCTATCTGAAACATCTGCTGCAGTGTGATTGGTTTCATGAGACACGTCTGTTTTGTTATTGGGACTAGTGCTGTGATGCCCTCATTTCAACAGGATGAAGATTTGGTCAAGTCAAGTCAAGTCACATTTGTTTATATAGCGCTTTTTTACAACACAGATTGTTTCAAAGCAGCTTTACAGAGATAACAGGAAAATAATGCAAAAAAGTTTGTTTCCCGAAGGAAAAAGAGTCATGTTTCATTTTTATTTTAAAAAAAGTTATTCATTTAGTTCATTTATATATATTTAAATAGCCGCTCTGGAGTAAACCGTGATGTTATCGTCCAGCTCAGCTCAGTTCTTGTATAATAGTGTCAATGCAGGCAGATCAAAATTATTGTTGAATATTAAATTAAATGTTAATGACAATGGTCAAGAGTTAACCATCCATATATATACATTGAGGCCACATTGTACATGTATGCTACTGTATGATATAATAATGTAATATAATATGGTAACTCTTTATAATAAGTAGGCTATACAGTAATAAAGTACTTATAAATCATTCATAAAGTGGTAGTTTATAGTTAATTAATAGTCAATATATTTTAGTCCATTGTTAATATAATAATAGGCTATATAGAAATAGTGTGTTATTAATTGCATTAATATTCAGTGTTCCTTAAAATGTTTAAAAATACATCAAACTCTCTCTCTCACACACACACACACACAAAATTATATCGCCCATCATATCGGTATCGGCGGATATATGTTAATTTTTTATGTAATTGTTGTCGGCCCAATAAGAAAATTTTCCCGATTTATTATCGCCGATAAATATTAAAATATTCCCATTAGCTTAGACACTTCAGATGCACACTGTTGGTTTTGAATTGCTTGAAATATGATTGAGATCACTTCAAAAAAGGAAAAATTCAGTTAAGTGCAGCAAGTCAGGGTACATAATGAGAACATTATAATTGTGTGCTTTGGACATGGCTTTTAATGGTGAGACTTTTGTTTTTGCAATCAGGCTCTCAAAAATATATATAAATTTGAATTTAGATTTATCGGCCAATATATCAGTTATCGGCTTTCAAATATAAATAATTCTCGTTATCGGTATTGGCCAAATATTTCACATATATTTAAGAATTTTGTTTCAGCATATATGTTTTTTTTACGTTATTCAACCCCGTAGCAATATTCTAGCATCTAGTAGTAACTACTTTTTTCACAGGAAAAAAAAAATATTGTCTTCAGAAAATGTTTAACTTTATGTCTTATTTCTAATAGCCATTCTGCAGTGTATTCATAAAATTAGCCTTAACACTACAAGCGTTTTAGAGTTTTAGAGTTACTGCTTTGTTTTTCTCTGAGCTGAAAAGCTAGTTACGTTTTAGCGCTTAGCATTAGATTACATGGTCCTTAAGGTGAGAGCGTATGAGAGAGTATAATACACTCTCATGAGACAACGATTCAACAGACTTTCCTTTCACACCCAAGCTCAGGCTGTTTTGGTCCATTACAATCTTTCGGAGGTAATAAGGATCTCTTTCAGCCAATATCGAGTGTCTAAAATCTGCTCAAGTATAAAATTAGCACTTACCACACTTTCAGACTAGCACACACACACACACACACACACACACACACACACACACACACACACACACACACACACACACACACACGCGCGCGCGTACGTACATAGGCTAGCAAATGCTTAGACAAACACGTGCAATACAAGGGAGAGGAGCATAGGAGGTGAGTGCCTCTAAATTACAGGTAGGTGAAGAGCGTGCTGATAATAGCCTCACCTTCTCCCATTGACCCGGTGGGGTAAGTAGGATGGAGAAGGAGAGCATGCGGAATCAATGCAGGACACTTAACATGATTGGTCACAATCATAGAGATGACAGTGTGAAAGCCGGTTACATGGCCTGTTCGATTCTCGCTCTCTCTCCTCTTTGTTGGAAAAAATACAAACGAGGTCTGTTTAACGTCTCAATTGTTTTTCATAGATCGCAATGGTGACGTTTGCTAAAAAGATTAGTTCACCCAGAAGAGAAAATCCTGTGATCATGTTTTCACATGTTTGATTTTCTTTTGTCCATAGAGCACAAAAGGAAATGTTAGGTTGAATGTTTATATTATACCAGTTACAGTAAATGATTGCTGTTAAGCTGGAAGAATGGCAGAAAGCATCATAACATGGTCCATATGGCTCATAGCCTTCTGATGTAACGTTAAAGATTTGTGTGAGGAACAAAACAATATTCAGTGAAGATATTCTCCTTATTCAAATTTTATTAGATAAATATAAAATAATACGATATAATTTGATTAATCGATTCATGTGTTGTTCAGTTGATTAAACTGATTTCATTATATTTTGATTGATTGATTCATTCACTGAATCAATTATTCAAATATAAGAAGCTTGATTCAAACATTGTTGAAGTTGATTTCTTGATTTTTTTCAATCATTACATTTGGTTGAACTGATTTATAAATTAATGAATGGCATTTTGATTAATTCATTCATTGAATAACTAATGAATATATAAGAACATTATCATTAACAATGTGTTGATTGATTTGTTCATACATATAAAATATTTACTTTGATTCATCAGTTAATTTATTGTTAAGTTAAATTAATTAATTAATTAGAATTGCTTCATTGATTCAATAATAAGAATTTGATTTATTCCTACATTCATTGATTGAATCATTTATTCATATATATGATTTAATTTGATTTATTCATTTTTAAGGTTTAGTCGACTGATTTATTTGTTCATTCTTTACTTTTGGCTGAATTGATTAATTGATTCATTAAAAAGATTTGAATTAATTTGTTCATTGAATCATACATTCATTAAAAGATTGTGTTTGATTCATTAGTTAAAGTTCAGTTGATTGAAAGATTGATTCATTCAAACTGATTGGTTGATTGATTTGTTTTGATTAAATTATATACAAATAGCCATAAAAAGAATCTTCACTTTATAAGTTGTCAATCACTCTCGCCAAAACTCCCGTTATAATCAATGTCTACACTGCACAATTAATCTCTTATTTACATTTTATTTGCACAGTGAGTTATGATAAAAAGCATTCGTGAGAGTGCAGAAATCGAGTTCACTGCATTCATGCGTTCAACAGACTTGTCTGTCATCGGCGATAATGCTCATCGCTGCAACCTTTCAAGATGACACTTTTTGATGTAAAAATCATTGTAAGTGCATCTCGGAAACATAATTTTTTTAAAAAAAAAATGCAGTTCATGACCCCATTTAACTTCACAATATATATAGTTTTTTTCCAGAATCAAATGATCTGGTCTGTGCCATCCTCATACTGTAGCGCTAACCCCTTTGTACACGATTTGTATTTTACAAATGGAGTTTTAGGAGAAACATCTGAGACAAAGGTATAAATGATAAATCCATTAAAGCTCTTGAGCAATGAAAAGCAACCTCAGAGCAATAAAAATATCCTTTGGCCTCTCCATAATGCAGCTCTGCTTCCTCCACACACGGTCAAGTTCTGAGAAATCCATGTTTTTTTGGCCACACTGTGGCCTTCATAGAAGCAGCAACCACACGCACACACTCTATCCACACCTCAAACACACACACACACACACTCACCCACCCACACACACACACATTCCTCTCCAAGCCCACAGAGCCAGAGGGGTTTGTGCTAATCATACTGCTGTCTCCACGACTACAGCTCTCTTTCATGGCAGGTCAGCTGTGCATCAATTATTCATGCTCTGATATTACTAATGCATTAGTAATTTATCATAACCACCACATTTCTTGATGAGATTGTCTTTTCTGAGGAGTACATTATTATGGCAAATTAATAGTTTAATATTAAACTGGCAATTTAAAGCACTGTGGAGCTCACAGGGTTTGTGTGAAGCACTTTCCTCATAGAGAAGGACAGAATTGAGGGGGTGAATGAGTGAATAAACTCCAGGGCTGTTTGCAACCCTCATTCCCTGAGATAATTGAAAAAGTTTTGTAAGATGACATTAGTATTATTGATAGATGGATAAAAGATGAACTTCAGCACATTATGAAAATACAGTGATAGGGGTTGAAGCTTCCTGAATGTGAATCTACTTAAATCAGAATATAAAATCACATCCGCAATCTGTATTCATGCATTTTTGTTTCACTCATACAGTAAATATATCAAGGTTAGAAAGTGACTTTAGACACAACAATATGACAACCGAGTTTTCCTCCCAAAATGTCTATGTCCTTTGCTCTTTCACTCTTCTGAAATATATCCCAACATTCATGAATGCCGAGTTCAATTATTATAATCATTATTGATTGATTGACCGGATTCATTCATTGATTCAAAATTTGGTGGATTGGTTGACAGAGTAACTCCTAATGCTTTGTTTATTGATAGATTGATTCATTCAAGGTTTGTTTGATTGATTGATTGATTCATTCATTCCTAATTTTCATCACATTGATTATTCACTATTTGATTCATTGATTAAAGATGTGGTGGATTGATTGATTCATTAAAGGGCACCTATTATGGCATTTCAAATCTTCCTAATATTGTTTTGGGAGTCCGGACCCCAACAATAGTTTTACAAGCATGCAATGACAAAAAACACTTTTGTTGTTTTATAATATGCATTTATTTTTACCTGATTTGCTCAGTGACTCCCATATGAATCATTCTACGACTCCTTTTTCCAAACCCCGCCTTTGCGTGACGCTAATCTGCGGTGATTGGTCAGATGACCCAGTCAGTTGTGATTGACAATGTGTGTATAAGTAAAATGTGTTTACAGAGATAATACTTCTATTGGTCAACACGGAGTACAGTGTACAATGCTTTTATCAATTTGTGTTATAATAATGATTATAGTAGTAAAAAAATTCAAAATAAGAGAAGGAATTTAAGTTGAGTTATGTTAGCGAAGCACATTCAGCACATACGGTCTTTGTTTGCGTTAGCCCATCACATACATTGATAATGCAGTACTACGAGGTATTGCTCTATTCTTTATGACAACTCCAATAACAATGACTTCACATATTTCAATACAATTGACATTGAAGACTATAGAAGCTGCGCTGTGCGTACACAACACACACAATAATTATTGAGCATGCTACATAAAACATAAAAGAAACAATTATTAATAATACTTACAGGTTGTGATTCGGAGGAGGAAGCTGATCCAAATAAACTTGGTACTGAACCTTCCTTCAATATCAACCGGCTCGCGAATCCACATTATACAGCATTATGTTTGTGAAGCAATCATCTTCAAAATGACGCGAACAAAGCACAAGGTCCGGGCTAACGTATACTTCTGTGGTATAGTTGTATATATGAACTGTAGCCACTTAGTCTTCAAATGCTCCTCCCTGGGCAGATGAAAAAAGTTCGCTTTTGTGTCGCACTTCGACTTCTTGTCGACATGATGTTTTCAGTATTCCCTGGCGTCTACGAGGCACGAGCGCAATAAGTGGGCGTATCTTATTCAAATAACTTGTCAAGCTGACGTCATCTAGACAGAGAAAAAGCATCGGTCGTCTATCGATTCATATCAGCGACTCAGAGTCGACTCTTACTTTTGAGAGACAATAACTTTGTATACGGTGAACTTTCATATTTAAAACTTTGCAGGATGTTTTTGTTCACTTAGACCTATGTTACTCACTACATGAATGATAATTTTAAAAAATCCATAATAGGTGCCCTTTAAATGGTCACATTTACCTGTGTGGTCACATTTACCATTGTTTTGCAAATTTTTGTGTGCGAAATCCTTTTTTTTATTTTTTATCTACACATTCTGAAAATTCATGCGAGGGCTAAGACTTTCCCACTCATATTTTGCACCGGGATACTTAGGTTTATGATCCTTTTGGGAAACATAGCCAGGTTATGTATATAAGTTGAATAATTTATGGTTGACCGATTCATTCATAATATTAATTGATACATTCATTTGATTTAAGTGACTGATTCACTTATTCATTCATTAATTTATTTGTTTATTAATTCGATTTTGACATTGGTTGATTGAAACTTTTGTTTAGAGTTGAACCATTTATTCATAATATTGATTGACTGATCCGATTTTAAGTGATTGATTCACTGATTTATTGATTCATTCATCAGTCCATCCATGATTACAAATTCTCTATGGCAGGGGTTTTCAAACTGGGGTCCAGGGACACCCAGGGGTTACAGAATTTGACATTATTTCAGTTTTATTCCGATTTTTTCTTTCCGGATTTAATGTTAGGCTATATTTTGTGTTTCTCTTCAGGTTTATCTATGGAGGGTAAAAAAAAGAATACAGTGTTAACATAATAGAAAGCACGAATATTTAGGGATCCGAGGCATCAAAAAATTGCTCTATGAGATGCTTGACAGTCTGTGACGTACAACATGTTGTGCTTTTCTGTGCTCACAAATTCCTTCCTCCCATGCCCTCGTCATGTTAGTGCCATTGTGTGTTAACACCATATGCCCTGTCATGGTGTTCCGTCTTGTGTTCCACTCATGAGTTCCACGTCATGCTCTCTGTTTCCTTTCCACATCGCGCTCCACATTGTGTTAACTCTCTATGTCATTATGTGGTGCTGAATAAGGAAAACAGAGGTTCCTTCCAGCTGTGATGTCTACTAGCATTATACCTGTCCCAATACACAAACATCAGTGCTGCAGCACCAGCAATGTGACAAGCCATCAATTAATCTATCCTACAAGCAGCAAGCAGTCATTTAGAAAACCATTTTACCCAAAGCGATTCTTAGTATACTTATTACAGGGACAATCCTCCTGAAGTAACCTGGGGTTAAGTGGTTTGCTCATGGCCACAACTGTAATAGCTAATAATGGATCCTCGTTTACAGACTTCACAAACTGCTTCAGAAAAAAAAAGATCATTCCTGCACACTTGCACTAATTTCTGCTGTCCATCAATAGCAAAAGTCAACAATCTGTTTATTCATTTTTGTTTATTATTGGTTGATTCTCTCATTCCTGTTCCGTATATTGATTGACTGACTGATTGATTCATCGATTCATTCTGAAATGGATGAATTCATTCATTGGAGATTTGATGGCTTAATTGATTGATTGAGTCATCCATAATGCTTAGTTTAATGACTGACTGATCGATTAATTTGAGTTTTGATCGATTACTTCATTCCCAATATTCAGTAGATGTACTGACAGATTGATTGACTGGTTGATTCATTGATTCAAGTTTTGGTGGAATGATTAAGTCATTCCTAATGCATTAGTTTATTGACTGACTGCATGGTTGATTCATTAGTTTTTCCAAGGTTTGATTGATTGATCCAATTCCTAATGTTCCGCAGATTGACTGACTGATTAATGATTGAGTCGAGATTTGGTGGATTGATGAGTCATTTCTCCTTTTGAAAGAAACATGGCGCTTCAAATAACAATTGTATTACATTGTTATGCCATCGCGACAAATGACTGATAAAAATGTTTTGGTCTTTGAATCATTCATTCAAGAGATTTGTCCAAAAATGCTGATATTCAAAGAAACAAGTTAAGTATTTATAAGTAAGTCGTTGAATCATTCATTCAACAAACAGAGTTTTTTCATTCAGATGAGTTAAACATTTTAAATAGACTGCAGCAATTAACATTTTGTCAGAACTTCTAGTAAATTACAGGTTATTTTGTTTAGTTGTCTGTTGGGAGAATCGTGATATCTGTTTGAAACTCAAAAATTGTGATTCTCAATATTGATCAGAATCATGCAATGATTCAAGATTTGGTGGATTGACTAAGTCATTCCTAATGCATTCATTTATTGATTCATTCAAGGTTTGATTGATTGATTCATCCTTAATGGTCAGTGAATTGACCGACTGTTTGATTCAATGATTGATTCATTGATTCAAGATTTGGTTGACTGACTGAGTCATTCCTAATTCATTACTTTAATGATTCATTGATTCATCTAAGGTTTGACTGATTGATTCATTCCTAATATTCAGTGGATTGATTCAATGATTGTTTCATTGATTCAAGATTCAGTTGATTGACTGAGTCATTCTCATTCATAATGCTTAGTTTATTGATTGACCAATTGATTCATTCAAGGTTTGATTGATCAGTTCATTAATGTTCAGTAGATTAATTGATTTATTGACTGCAGTATTAGCACTATTTTTTTGCTGCCCATGAAGAGCAAAAGTCAGCGATTGCACAGACATGGAGAAATGCCTGTGTTCGAGTGGGCGTCTGTTGGCCGTGGCTCTGCTCCATTGTGAGTGTATTCAGTTGTTTGATTGCATATACTGCTTTCGGCTGCTCAGTGAGCAGGTATGTTCAAGGTCATCCTTTTTATCGAGAATAGTTCCATTTATCACTGATTTTTTCCATACATTCATACTTATGACATCTGCCTCAATCATCTATTGATCTGTATCAATTGCCTTCAGGTTTTTCCATCTGCGCTCTCTTTCTGTGTCTCTCTGTACTTGCTCTGTGCAGCGTTGGATCACAAGGTTTCTGTAATCAAAAACAAGAAAATGTTCAGTTCACACTAAAGAAAACAGCATTCTCTGATGCTTCCTTTATGGCCATTTGTACTTCTCCTGGAATTCTCTAATGTTAGGGGTCCATTCTCCTCAGATCACATCAAATGCTGTACAGAGCCTTTGGCAAGTTGTTTTTTTAGAACAAAAGTTACCTAATGGGGTTCATTGGGGGATTTTGTAACTTTGAGTCCATCACAAAACATTTCCAGCTACAAGTAAGTTTAGCAAAGAGACTGTAACAACTATAACAGAGACTATAATTGGGACTATAACAATTCATCCTATCATAAAACTGCCAGTCTTTTATCTATTCAGTCTTCAAACATTTATATCACAAGGTCTCTCTCTCTCTCTCTCTCTCTCTCTCTCTCTATATATATATATATATATATATATATACTGTATATATACCAAATAAATATATGACAATTTATTGAATATGTATTTATTATATTAATGAAATAAATAAAATACATTATTATTTTATACTGTTAACAATTTGTGGGTTGGATTTTTTTTTTGAAGTTTCTTACTCATCAAGGCAGCATGTATTTAATTAAAACCACATAAAAACTGTCATTTTGTGAAATATTACAATTTCAAATAACTGTTTTCTATATTAATACACTGTAAAATGTAATTCCTTGAATATGCAATTTACAATGTAATTTATTCCTGTGATGACAAAGCTGAATTTTCAGCATCATTGCTCCAGTCATCATTGTCAAAAGAACAGCATTTATTTGACATAGAAATCTTTTGTAACATTATAAAAGCATTTACTCTATCTTTTGATCAAAAGTGACAGTTAAATCAAATAAAACAATTAAAATGATCCTATCATATATTCTATATGTGTGTATATATATTATATATATACACTCTTAGAAGAAAAGGTTCTATCGGCGCTACATATTTGGAACCCCTAAAAGGTTCTATACACTCTTCGAAAAAAGGGTTCATTGGGGTTCTATATAGAACCATAGGGTTCTTTACTCAACTCCAAATAACCTTTTATGCTAAAAAGGTTCTATAATGACAAGAAAGAACCCTTTTGGCACAAAGGTTCTTAATAGACTATTATTCATTCATATATTACATTATTCTGCAACATTTTGTAGTTGTAATTAACTTATTGTTTATTAAACTGTTGTAGTGACTTAATATCACATTTTAATCATTTTTGGAGGAGAAAAACTGAAATGGCACTCTTCTTGTGATATTGATTAACTACATAAAATTATATAATACATTTTCTAACCCCCATATCTTGAATTTTGTGATCATTCACATGCATTCATAAATACATTTTAGGGTCTTGATGTTTGTCAATAATATGAAATATTTAATCCGGAAAGGACAAAACAAATGATATTTTAAGGGTTCTGTATAGAACCTTTTAGGGGTTCCAAATACGTAGCGCCAATAGAACCTTTTAAGGTTCTATATAGAACCTTTTCTTCTAAGAGTGTATATATATATATATATATATACATATTTAGAATATGAGATCGCACTTATCTGTCATTAAACAAATACAAGCAAAAAAAAACTGATAATTTAAAATGCTTAACTATTGTGTTTCCTTTCTTAAAGGGTATTAAAAGGAATTCAATTATGTGAATAAATGAGGAGAAAAGCATTTAAATCACTTTCTTTGGGGAGAGAAATGAGAGAAGCGAGAATCCAAATGGTGAAATTATCTAATAATCAAATATTAAATGTAATATCTTTGTCACAGCTTGCATATAGCTAAAAAACACTGAATTCATTTAATTTTTCTTTGTTTTTAAATGTATTTCATATATGGACCAACCTAACACAACACTGAAGGTCCCAGGCAGCTGACCACGAGATGAGAGACCCTGGCAGAAACTGTTGAGGTGAAACCCTTCATTTCAATGGCAGACACGTCTTGTGCTTTTGCATTCCACATGGCATCACTTGAGATCAACAGCTCCTAAGGCTCCTCTTCCAAAAGTGTGTTTTGGACTTGTTTTGAAAATTAAGATCACAAATTATGTGCGTTTTAAAATGCAAATTCCTGTTAAACCAGGTCTCATTATGTGAGGGACACCTACATAAGACTCAGCCTAAACTGATGGGAGCTAAACTAATTTGCTTAAGAATCTCTCTGTGAAACTAATTTGCTGGATTTATAAGAGTATAAAAAATGCAATCGGGAGACGTTTCTGACATGCTTACATGATTAAAATAGAATGTGCAAAGAGATCAAACTGCACCCAAGGCTTTGATGAATGTGACTCAGAAACAGAGGGAAGCTTGTAAAATGAGATGTCTTTGCCACCAGGAGGGGGCACTGTGGTGCTTCTCTGCTAAAAACACAAGGGCAGAGCAAATTTAGAGTGGGGGGGAGTGGGTGGTGGGTGGTGGGTGGGGGGGGGGGGGGGGGCGTCATTAGTGATGCGTATAAAATAGAATTGAAAGTTTTGACATCGACTGAACCCACTTCAGATGCACACATCAAACCATGACTGACTGACAGTCCGGCCGCTAAGATGGAGGGAGTTGCTCTAGGAGAAAAAAAAATGAGAAAGTGATCAGGCTGTTAGGTTCGATGGCTGAAATTTCCTGGCTGACAGAACCACGTATAATTGCTAAAAAATATACTGTATCTTACACCATACATCTCCACGAGAGCAACAGGAAGTCATTGACAAGGTGTTGTAGCAGCTTGCATGTTTGTATAGATATTCAATACCAAAGCACGCTACAAACCGATGCAGTTGTTGTTACAGTCGAGCGAGCGAGCTCAATTTCACAAAATCCCGAGATGCTTGCATTTGTTAGCGTAACCGATGACATTTAGCGTAGCTGGGCAAGGCACTGTGCATCTGCTGAGTTCCATTGCACACAAACCACTTAGAGTTAAATGAGATTGTAGGCTCAAGTCTCACTTCTTTGTGAAGTCCCACTAGGTCTGCAGAGGGTTTGTCGTTTACAGCGGCGAGAGAAACAGGTGTGCGGAGCAAAGCAGATGATTCTTTAGCTGGAGGCACAGAGCTAACGCTCCAAACATATTATGGTGCGCTCCCTCTGACAATCCATATGGAGTTCAGACACATGAGGGTATTGATTTGTTGGCTAATTAAACCACATCAAGAAACCCTGCCTGCGAAAAATATTGAATTATAGCCCGGGCTGATACCTCAAGCTACGCACATGCATATTAAATCAATAGCTTTCATCAGTCATGCATACGTTCTTGTTGATTAACCGATTGTGATTCATTTATTTTACATGAGCTGACATTCATTGTCTCATTGAAGATGTTTATTTGGATTAGCGTCCATCATGACGCCCCCTACAGGAGCAGGGACGCACTGCGGGCCGGTTCTGATGACATGCCTCAGTAATGATAGTCACATCTGGCCTTGGGGTGCCTCTGCCAAGGGCTTGGATGCTCAGCGTCCGTCTGATGACATCGCCGGGTAACCCCACACCCATTTCTGTTTTGTTTTTGGAAATTAGTCCCTAGTGATGCAACAATCTGCAATGGGTTAGGCTTCTAAAAAAATAAAAGAATTCCCTCACAATCCAGAATGTCTAAAATGCAATGTCAAGTTTAGGCCGGTTTTACCTCACCGCTTGATTCTCTCTCAAGTCAAAATTTTATTACTTGAGCCCTGAGGATGTTTAGTTGATTTAGTTTCTTCTGTGCTTCAAGAACAGCCCATTTTGTAGCTCTCATTCGGATTTGCCAACATCGTTGTGGGTTCAAAAGCCTTGTAATGAACTCGGACCGATGTTCTTCTTGTGATGTTCTCTTCATAACCTTACATCATGCTCACAAGACATCATTCAATTTGATTGTTTGATTCGTTTTAACTGTCTTCTGCATTAGAATTGTTCTAATTGTTCTTGGTTGCAGCATATTTGCTCATTCTTTGCTCTGTGATGTCCAGGTTGGTGCATCATTCAGACATGAATTTATAATGTTTTTAAAATCCTGGATTGAAATCACTCTTAAATCAAAAGGACCAACACACTCTCTAATGGCAATTTTGAACTATTTTATGTTTTGGCTAATAGGTGGTTTCGTATGATCTCATTCGTACATTTTCGTACACTTCAAAATGGACTTTGCACTCATTTCCTCCACTTCTGCAGTTATTTTTCTCTGTTTGCATTCACTCATTTCCCAAAGTCATCTTGAATGTTGAATTGTCAATACAACTGATTTTTTTTTTAGAAAACATCATATAAGTTGACTTCATAAATTGATGTTGATTTTCCTAAAATATTTTTAGTCACCATTATGTTGATTAGTGATCTCTTTCAACACTTTAATTTACTGTAAATCTCTTCCCAATATATATATATATATATACTGTATATACAGTATATATATATATATATATATATATATATATATATATATATATATATATTGTAATTGTGCATACTTGAGTCACACAGACTTCAATATTCAGCATGCAAAACACAGCAATGGTAACAATTACATTTTATTTAAAGTAAATATTCAAGTACTCTCTACAGTTATTTTTTAGTTACTAGAACTCTTGTGTAAGTGAACTATACTAACTAAGCATTTGTCAGTACCACATACTATTCCTATTTCACTTTACTTGCTTTTTTTAAGGCAATCGGTTTCCTGATATTTTCCTAGTAATGTGAACTCTGAGAAGTTAACACAACTAATGATTTTGATTCAACAGTACTTGAGTATACTTGTTGACACAATCGGTTTCCTCACTTTTTCTAAGTAAAGTCAAATTATTACATTTTACTGCTTATGCCACACATAATTTAAGGTTAGGGGTGGAATTCTATGCTTAAATTTATTTTCTTTCTAAAGATTCTACATTTCCATATGAATCACATCGAATGCGTTCTGAATCGCCACCTCATGAAATAGTACGAGTTTTTCAGGAGACTGGGTAGAAATAACTCAGCGCTGGTGGCGTTGTCAGTATGGGAATGTTGCAGATAGAGGCGTGACCTCTGTGTTTACCTCCCTTCTGGAGCAGACAGAACTCACACGCACGCATCATCACACCGTCTGCATCTCAAACATCTGCGGGTCATGTTAAATACCCCCCAATACAGCCTTGAGCGGCATGGGGCTCTACTGCTAACGCAACTCCAGGTTACATTTACATTAAATAATCTCATGAAAATGTGGTTGAATTGGCTGTGGTGGAAAAATGATTGTTTAAACATTCATATGTGATATTAGCCACACGTTGCCGAATAAAATGGCACAAGATCTGGACAAAAATACAAAATCTTTTTTTTTTTTTTACTTTTTCCTAAATCATTACTATTTATATCTGTCTCTGTTTTGCAAACATTTAACCAATAAAAGCTATATAAAAGAGCTTGTGACTAAAGCTTGTGACTCCATTGGATCCTCAAACTGGTAAAATCTCATAACTCCACCCGCCTTTATCATGAATGAAGTGTTGCACACGTTTTCGATCGTTTCTGATGGTTTGCAATGCAAGGGTTTATAAAACAGATACAGCTTTCTTTACACAATAAACACTATGTATCTATCTATAAAGGCTAATGTGTAATGTATTTGAGGAGCAGAGAAGATGAAAAAAAAAAATACTATGGAAGTCAATGGGATCCATCATCTGTTTGGTTACCCATATTCTTCAAATATCTTCTTTTGTGTTCAGCAGAAGAAAGAAAGTCATACAGATTTGAAACAACTGAGCGTGAGTGAATGATGACAGAATTTACATTTTTGGGTGAATAACCCTTTAACTTCAATAACAAAATAAAAAATTAAAATTGTGCAGCAGGGTTATTATCTAGGTAACAACTGAAAGCATAAAACAACATTTTCATTACTCAAAATAAAATAAATCCTAACTGAATATATATATATATATTGAGTGAAACTCATAAAATTAGAATATCGTACAAAAGTTAATGTATTTCAGTAATTCAAATTAAACATGTTAATTTAGTTACTTGGATGTTTAAGTAATTTCAACTTAAATAGCATTAAACTGACTTTTTTAAAAAATAGTTGAATCTTGTATAACTTATTAAAACAAATTTAATTGCTCAGGATGTCAACTTATTGATCTATTTTTTTACAGTGTACAGACATTAAAAAACTAATAAAAATGACAAAATAAGAATCTCAATGCTACTAAAATAACACTGCGCAGCATTTCGTGTGAACTGCTGTACATAAAAAACAAAACAAAACTGAAAAATAGCAGTAATGTCCGTAAAATTACTCTGAAGTTTACACCAGACTGCAACTAAGCCCAATTACAGTAGTTTCACGTCGAAATTCTACGAGAGTTGAATGTGGAGTAATGCAAAATAATGATAATTCATAATTAGGATGTTCGTCATGAAATCGTCCATTGTCAGAACAACCCATTAAAAAAAGATAATTGATCACAGAGGGAGAAATTGGACCTTGAAGTGTTTTGCTGAGTAGATATCCGAGTTGGGGGAAAGGAATCATTTTTAGCATTCACCACAAGGACTCATCTAGAGGGAATTACCAATCAATCTCGGGGACGTTGGTTTAGCAGATAAATCGCGTCGTCAGTTTTGTATGCATGCTGCCATGCGATCATTAGCCGCGGTTCTCCCCGGAGCTAACGCGGCCATAGCAGCTAATCAGTAACCATAATAGTCGTTTACACGTTATAATGGACACACTTCATAACTGTCAGTCTCTGGAACCTTTGCACGAAGCCTTATTGGCTATGAAGTGGGGGGAAATGTCGCAAAACCCACAAGCTAAGGCCCTAACAGCGCTCTACATGGTGATAATAGGCGAGCTAATGCCCTTAAAATCCAGATCTCCTCTTGATTCAAGCCCTTTCAGAGAAGTATAGTGTGGCTTTTCTTGGATGCACTAAAGAGCAGGCAGTTCATCATAATTAAGGCAACTTTATGAAAGCAGCTCCCGGGCTGCACTACCTGTGTTAGATGTGTCATCTTTATTAGCCCAAGCATGCTAAGCCAAGCTCTCCATGCACTAATCCCTAGCTAAAGAAACAGCTTTCAAGGAATTAACATCAAAAGTAGAGCCTAGCATGCCGGCGGGGGAGCTTTCACCAGTTTCAGCCGCAGCTATCTCGCAAGTATTTCAGAGGCTCAGGGATGAAGAGGAAGTTAAACTTAAACTTGCTCCTTGTTCCACCATAAGTCTTTGACCTTGTTCTCAGGTTCCTCTAATAATCCCTTCTCAGATGTGCGCAGATCTTCACAGGATTCGAGAGGGATCTGGGAAGCGGATGCTGCAGGGGTCGCCATGTTCCCCCTCGGGCAGGTCTGTGATTCCCCAATCCATGTAGCACTTATTTCAACCTATGATCATCTCAACCTATGAACAAGTCACCCAGAGTTGAAATCGTGGGCGATTCTGGGAATTAAGGCTTTCTGAACGCTTACAAAAAATCTAATATTAACCAAAATGGTATTGATATGTCTTCCGATTGCCTATATATACATATGCTATATCATTGCTTTACAAAGCAAAGAAATGTACAAGTATATCAGCAACTGTGCCATATTTGGTTGCACTTTTTGTGATTTTTACTGGAAAGGAGAGTGTCTGGATGAAAGACACAGAAGAAGAATCCATATACTGTAAATGCGGAGGCTGAAGTTCATGGCGCCCTGTGTCACATATTGCTAGAGGGACGGATTATACTTAATGTAAGTTTTGAACAACTAGTAAGGTAAGGATTCTTTCTGAGTGAAATAACCTCAGATATGCTACTGGAACTGAGGGATCAGATAATCACAGATTTTTTAAAAAGGCTGACAGCTAAAATTGCAGATTTTTGAAGGGATCAGAGATGAATGATGGGGTCTGGCAATGTCTATGAATGAAATGATGAACAATGGTTCTGCATTGACTCAGAAACATGTCCATGTCCTCGGTCTTGGTCATTCTGTTTGTCCTGTCAGGCTGGCTGTCATACAGAGCATTTCCCATATGTCTGAAAAATGAATGCTATTATCTGACAATGGGAATTGAAAAGAATTTAACGATTCCAGTTCCATAACGACTCCATTAATGATTATTTCCAAGGAATAAATAGTTGTAAAGAAATGCTATTCCATTGCAAATGATGAGATCATTTCAATTAAACACATTCAAAACACTTGCAAAAGGTGTTTACACTGATTTCAATGGATTTTCACAGTCTCTTTAGAAGCGTCATAAATACAATTAAATAACCAGCCTTACTGTACAGTATATTATTACACAACAACAATAAACAAACATAAATTGTGTTAACATATTCCATTCATCAATATTTTAAATTCTAATGACAAAACCGGTCAGTACACAGATTTAATCTCTAGTGAATTTAGCCGAAAGCTGACAAGTTTGCACTGAAGAAAACCGAACGTCATTCGGTTCTTTTTTGTTTTGAAAATCACTATGAATTGAATAGCTATTGTCTATTGTCTCGTTTCTTTCTTCTTTTATTTCTCTCAAGGTATTTTGGAAGAAACATCTGTTACCGTAGCAGATGTTTCTTCTAAAATACCTTGAGTGTTACCACCCTCAAACCCAAGACTGATTGAGAGAGCTGTCAGCATCACGGCAACAAAGCGCACAGCTTATTACATTGTTTGCTACCCGGCCTCAGTGAGCCCTATTACAGTAGAGCGCTCTGCATGCTGATGTTCAGAAGCGTTCAGACCCTCTGTAATTTAATTCAAGGCCTTCTGCACCTTTTCAACGAACCAACCGAACCATCTCTCATCTTTTCCACCTGGGCGCTTGTTTCACACCAAGCTTGCTTTCACAACCAGGAGAATTAGCAGAGTGGTTTCAAAATGAAAAGAAGAAGAAACGGCGTAAAAAACATTACAACATGGTTTCAAGCCGAAAACACGGCTGCCGCAGACGTTCGCAATGCTCGCTCCAATCTGTGTTTTAAGTGAACATCTTGTTCTGAGAACTCGGTAAACATAGCAAGTTATCTCCCGAGCTGTACCTGAGTGCTTAACTACTGTGACAGCCCAACCTGCTCGCAGAAATGACTGACGTCCCGGCGCATTTCCACATTTGTTTCTGCTCCTCAATCTGTTTTATCTGTCAGTCTCTTCACACCTATCAAGACGCTGTCTTCAGGATAAAAGCTGCTGATCACCAGCCTGTGTTTGAAGCGCACAGTTTCAAATTGGCTGAAATAAAATCGCAAAATGAAAACTGTCGGATATGATGGGTATTTTAATCTGCACCGGATATTATCTTTTCAACGGTAACCTGCAAAAAGTTTAGCTTAATTCCTTTCATTGCAGAGCAATAAAAAGGAATCAATTTGCAATCAAAATGATGTACTAAGCCTGGTGTGAGCTACATGGGTTTTTTTTTTTCCTGAGAGGAGAACTGGTTGGTTGCATCTCTAGTGTTGTGGAAGTCAGCCCAGCATGGTGTCGGAGCGAGGCAGTGAAACCCTGATTACTTCAGTGGTTTTGTAGCATGACTGGCCACTTCAATCTGACTTCTGACTTTCGAAAAATACTGAAGGGAAAACGCAACGAGATTTACAGCAAAACCGACTGATGAATCATACAAGAGGCAGATAAATGAACAAGAATGTTCAACCGAACACTTGTCTTGGTGGCTAGCATGCTTGATACTGCTAAAGAGCTTTCTCAGATTGCTTTCCATTATAGTCAGAAGTAAATCTAAGGTATTTTGAGAGTCAACGATTCTAAACCAGAAATAATATATTGAGATGACAGAGCTAATCACTAGCTTCCGGTAAGGCCATCCACGAGTTCACGAGAGAGTCGAGTTCCGGCGTATGACGTAGGACTTAGGCGTAGCGTACAAGTTTAGGTAAGAGTAGACATCTTTTGTGGTTCAAACAAATAGATCTGGGTAACAAGGTCCTCTGACAGTTCTCTTTATAATTTCTCATTTTAGACTTCGTGACCGGTGTTTCATTTTTGCTCTATCCTCTGTGCTTCCGCGTTCGTCAATACGTCATGCGTCGGGTCAGAGTTCACTCTTCCACAGGAACTAGACTCGCATACGGCAGTTACTGGAAGCCAGTCATTATAGTTTATATAGCTATTTTTCTTACAAAAACGCATCACAGAGCCAGGATATTTGTGTTTGGCTGAAAGAAAAAGTAATATATGTACACCTATGGCTTGAGGGTGAGTATGGGATACATTTTTGGGTGAGCTAACACTTTAAACACCACACAAATATTTTAACACATTTTGATGATAAATTTCAGTATTTTTAGCATATTGCAACAGCACATTACTGATTATGTTATTCTATTATTTGGCATTTGTCACAATATTTGGTCATAGGGACAGAGTAATACTGAAGGGAGCATTATGTGAATCTCATTAAATCAATACAGTAAATTAAGTTTAAATTAAAAATAAATATGGACCTATAAGATTTTTTAAAGACATGACACATTTAATTTCTTGTTTATTTTCTTTTGAGGTGAAATGTGACTTAGAAATATTTTTGTGACACTCTTGGATCACTAAATCATTGCACATTATGTAATTGTCATAACTAAACAAAAACATGGAAATAGGTGAGAAACATCTTTTCCAAGACTATCCATGCTTCAAGAAGAGCTTAATATATGCCATGTCATTTATATTGGAAGGGGTTAAGGTCATTGGTTTTTGACAGGGGGGCTCAGAATTCTTCTGAGGGATCCGCATGATAAAGGTATGACAATTAATAAATTATTATTAATATTAAACTAATCTCACTCTAATCTAAATTGAAATGCTAAAAAAACATAAAATCAAGATGATGAAATAACAAGCAAATGATGATAGATTTTCTATTTTTAGGTGAACTAAGTCAATTTAGCTTGCTAGATGTTAGATTTATTGCAGGATTTGTTGTCTTTAAGATAACTTTAAAATTGTACTGGTCATGTTTGATAATTAAGTAGAACATTAAAAAAAGTTTGATTAACAGTTTAGGCCTTTGTTTATAATTTTTATTATTAAATGTCATCATAAATCAAAAAGAAAAGCATAAATCGTCCTCAAATAACAATAAAATCAATTTAAATAAGCATTTCAATAATTAAAAAAGTTTTACACGAAGAAATACTGTATCTAATACTTTGATTTATATATTTGTATATAATGGAAACTCAAATGAGTTAAATAATCCAGAAGCCTATAAGCTGTTTTATTTCACATACAACAGGTCACAGTGACCAACTGAAAGCTACTTGCAGTACTTTATCTTCCATTATTGTAAAATAAACAAATTGGTAACACTAAGATAAAATAGTGCAAGGTAGTACATTGTAAAAAATTCTATGATTAATAAGTTACAACCACATTTTTAACATTGCTAAGTTAAGTTAAGTTATACAAGACTAACATTTTTTTAGTCAGTTTAATGTAATTTCAGTTGAACATCCAAGTTGATTGTACTTAAAAATTGAAGGCAGCAACTTTTTTACAGTGCATCAGAACTGCATGTTTAATCTCTAGAAGTCGTGTGAACTATTGCAATTACATACATTAAAGGAAATTATTCCTTCTTAAATTCTTGACCATTCCATCAGAATTTACTTTAAAACGCTCTTATTTACTGAATGGTGATCGCTCAAAAACAAGCAGAGGCAGGAAGTGAGAGAAGATCTGGACCGTGGTGATTTTTACATGTGCTGGGCGCCGGTGACCCAAGCTGTGCGTGGGCAGGTGAGCCGAGACACAACTCGTTACTGTGAGCTCCCACGCTTCCTAAACAGATGGATGCAGGCACACACGCACACATTCGCATACACACAGATGGCACGCATGGACAATACACACAACCAACCAACACACTAACTCACCTTAATTAATGGTCCTATCAGGCGACCTGACACACCAAATTATCAAATGTAAGTGCCAACCTCCCCATACGGTCACATTCATAGTCCCAGATTTATTTACGCCACTTATTCACCTAGTTTTTTTAAATGTTTTTGTTCCTGTTGCACCTCATTTTTTTTTCCTCTCTTCACAACACATATTTCATATTTGGTATCCAAGAATGCTAATTTCTTTGTAATGAATGGCTTCTTGCCCATTCTTCTGTGTAAATTCTTCTGCCAAATAACCGGAGTGCCATCGGACTGAAATTTTCAGGTCATACCACAGATTTCTGGTTGGAATCAGGTCTGGGCTCTGGCTGGGGCGTTTGTGAGTGCCAACCTCACTTTTCAAGTCATTTCATCAGCTTGTGCTGCGTGATGTGGGTCATTGTCCTGGTGAAAAATGTTTCTTTGCCCTAAATAAATACTGTGCGTTGACTAAAACAGGTTCTCCTGAAGGATTTGCCTGAATTTGGCTCCATCCACACTGCTCTAGCTGGCAACAAGAATTTCTTTCTTTTTTTTTCAAGGTGTTGGTGTGCGTTTAGTTTGTGCCAAACATAGCACATTCTTTTCAGGCCACAACTCAGTAGACCACAACATTTTCTTTCAAAGGGTTTCAGGTTTTGTCACATGGCTTCTAGCGATCCCCAGGCATGACTTAATGTTGGCCTTCTTCAGAAGTAGTTTCCTTCTAGCCATTCTCCCAAAGAGGCCAAATCTGTGAAGAAAGTGTTGATGCCTGGACAGGTTCTTCCATTTCAGCATAAAATCTCTTCAGCTCTGTCAGTGTTGTAGCCAGCTCACGGTCACCTCTCAGACAAAAGCCCTTTTTGTCTGGATGCTTGAGCTTGCAGGATGACCTGATTGTAGCGCTGTCTGGATTGGGCTATTTTTTTTTTAGAAGTTCATTCCTGGATGACACAGTGCTAGGCCTACATCCTGCTTCTATTTTTGATGAGCTGTAAAGCTACTCAACCAAAGTAGTCTTCAGCTTGTGTCTGAAATAAAATGATTTCATTTGAAAATATATAGGAAAATACTTTAAAAAAAACAAAAGCCACTAAAAATGAAGAAACAACATCAATTGCAAGATAAAGCCACTGCTTTAATGGAAAAAAATTGGTAAACATATCGATCACGTGACCATAGTTAATACTTAGTGTAAGAGTCTTTCGTATATGAGGAGTCACATGATTACATGGATCCGACCAAACTAGGGTCTACTAACAATCCATACAACATATTTGAACAACATACTAAATTAACGCTCTGCATAATCCAATAACGATTTAATAATGGAGTTTTTTGGTCTACACACCTTAAAGGGATAGTTCGCCCAAAAATGAAAATTAAGTCAATGTCTCGAAATTCTTCTATCGCCTCAGAACTGGGAGTATAGTAGTACCTTTTATTTACTTAAAGGGATAGTTCACCCAAAAATGAAAATTAAGTCATTAATTACTCACCCCCATGCTGTACCAACCCTGTAAGACGTTCATCTTCGGAACACAAATTAAGATATTTTTGATTAAATTTGAGAGCGGGATCACTCCTCCATAGGCTTCCTTAAGGGATCGAAACTTGACAAAAAGTATTCTCGTCGCTTGATAAACTTATAGTTGAGCCACTGTAGTCACATGGAATATTTAAACATTTTCTTCAACGACTTTCTGGGCCGTCAAGTTTCAATCCCTTAGGAAGCCCATGGAGGAGTGATCCAGCTCTCAAATTTAATAAAAAATATCTTCGTTTGTGTTCCGAAGATGAACGAAGGTCTTACGGGGTTGGTACAGCATGGGGGTGAGTAATTAATGACTTAATTTTCATTTTTGGGTGAACTATCCCTTTAAGGAGCTGTGAGTTCTTGGCAATTTGCAATTATAAAACAATTAGTTTTGGGCCTCAAATCCAGGTTTTTTATTTATTTATGGATGCCAAGGACCACCTGCCTATCAATTCAGCTATACATTTCAAATCTCATGTATACTTATAATAGACATATACTAAAAAAATTAAAAACCTTGTACTACGAATAAGTATGTAAACAGAGTGGAGTAGCCGAACGCAATGGACAATCACAACTTTACTGACATTGAGCTGATATTGCTTGTTACATGTAAACTGTTTTCTATTTTAATATACATTGAAATGTAATGTATTCCTGTGATGCAAAGCTGCATTTTCAGCATCCTTACTCCAGTCTTCAGTGTCACATGATCCTTCAGACATCATTCTTATGATGATTTGTTGCTCAAGAAACTTTTCATCTTATTATGTTGAAAAGAGCTGTGCTGCTTAATATTTTTGTGAAAACTCAATATATATTTTTTTAGGATTGAGGAAAAGAAAGAAACAGCATTTATTTCAATTAGAAATCTTTTGTGACAAAGAACATCACAACTGTCACTTTTTTTTTTTGTTGCACAATTTACACAATTTAATTGGTTCTTGTTGAATAAAAGTAAAAAAAACAAAAACAAATTCTTACTGGCCCCAAACTTTTGTTTGTACATGCATGCTATTATATATTATTGCGGGGGTGTTTCTTTGCAGAGGGTTAAAAGCTTTGTTAGTCTTTTGATAAACTTCTCCAGGTTTTTTTTTTTTTATCACTATAACTTCACCTTGACGTCTCGCAGAAAGCTCCCTGTTCTTTGTGACAGCTTTTGTTTTGAGATCTCACAAAGTCAGAGATATTTATTTAGCAATCAAACAACGGAACACAGGAGGTGGTGGATTCAAGAACACATATGCGCCTTGTTAACACAAGGCTCAATCTCTCAAGATAATTGAATATCTCACTCAATTTAGGCTGTTAAAACAAAGGCAGGTGAATCTTTAGCAATTACATAATTTCCAGGTGTAATTCCTTTAGTCATAGAGAGGATTAAGAGAAGCAAAATCCTCAGTGAATGTTTCAATCTAATATCAATAAAGCAGAATAAGGAGCAGTCGATGTAAGTTGAAGCCACTTCATGTTGCATGAACAGACCGGACAGTATTATACTTCTTCTGAGATGTGAAAGTGAGAGTCACTGATCGGGTTTCTGGCATAGATTAGAAAACACAAGAGCCAAACAAATCATTTTCAATACGGTGGTCTATACGAGACAGGCAGTCTTGACCACTCCACCACCACAGGGGTTACGGCCATGACCTGCACTTTTTATAGCACTGTCTTGTCAACCATCCAGGGTCAAGAGACTCTTTAGAGTTCAAGCACACTGAGGCAAGAGAATCCTGGCTGCTGCTCCATGCATTGAGCCCTTACTGGCCGACAAAGCACAATAATCCACATTAGATGCTCCAGTGGTGCTGGTGTCTACTGGGGCCCACAGTCGATTGACTGAGCTGAACCTTCTCCACACACAGGCCCACACTGTGTGATTGACAGCCATATTGTTGTAGTCCCAGCTTTCTCGGGCCTGTTGTTGTGGCGCGCAGCGGGCGCTGCTCTGTGAGTGCGCTTCTGTGCGGGCAGGGGGCGGCCTGGGGGGTTTCTACTTACATCTGCAGGTGGCATATTCGAGCATTTAATGTCTTCATATGCAGGATGTTGGTCTTGAGACAGAGGGTGATGCCATTGCTGAAGGGTCAGAAGGTTTCATTGATTTCCAAACTGGTTAGTTCTTGTCTGGTGCTGGTCTAGCCAGTGGCCATGTTGTTCAGCAGCTTTGAATCAGGCCAAGTATTCAGAGTGTATTTGTTTTATTTGCAGCTCTCTGGAATACTTGATTCTCATCGGTCAGTCAAGCACATTCAGCAGTAAGATATTTCCTCAGCGTTGTCACGTCAGTCCGTATATTCAGGAAAACGAGGGGCTGTTTACACGACACAATTTTCAACTAAAAAACGTTTTATGTGTTTTGGCTGTTCATTTACATGACAACAGCTTTTTGCGGGTCTGATAAACTCAAGCTTTTGAAAACGGGTTTCAAAGTGCGAGTTTTTGAAAACTATACCATTATCATCCTCATGTAAAAAAAAAAAAAAGTGAATTTTGTGAAAATGGTCACGTCATGCGTAACCGCATTACGCGTTCAATCTATAGGCTTGCATGTTTATTTACAAAGGGACATCGCCAACTACTGGACTGGTATGAATAATACAGTGTTTTTAGTAGTTTTCGCAGATCCTTTTAAACGGGGATCATTTTGGCAATGTTGTCAATTGTACACGAAAACCTTTCTTTATTTAGTTCGTCGTTGTCGTGTAAACGTACCATCAAACCATACTACGCTTTCATGAATTCACATGATGTGATTCGTACTAAGGTCCTCCGTACTAAGGCATGAAGGTCCTCCCTTAACCTCAACCCTAAATGACATCAGAGGATTTAAGTATTAATATTAGTGTAACATAGCAGCAGTGTCCGTCTTGTTGTCACGCTGATTGTGTCGCATTTTATTCCTCTTAGCTTTAAGCTAATATACAGCCATGTCTGCTTATTATCAAAAAAATGATCAAAAATAACCTTTTACAGAATTTAATAATATGGTTAATGTTAATTCATAAACATACTATTGTGCACTATTGTTAACTCATGTTAATTTATACAATTTATAAATGTTATATAAATAAATGCCATTAATGTATTGTTTATTTCGAGATGCATTATACATTATAAACCATATTATAAAGTATGACCAGTTTAACTTTAACCAGTTGGACAATTATTTAATAAATGGTACAAAAATGTCAGTAGACATTTCTAAATATGAATATACTTACTTCCACTTTTTCATATTAAATTAAATTCCATTAAAACTCTGCAACATAAAAGGTCTTTTCCTTGTACAAACTCAATAATTAAATGCAGGCCGTGTCAAAAGAAACTAGATTAGGCGAAACCAATTACCACTTGTTCAAGGAGTTTTTTTCTTCTTGTAAAAGGCTAAAGAATAGATGTATGATTGTGGCTTAAACTGTGTATGTTGGAAGGCTACGAGGAATCTGCGCTCGTTTCCTCAAAGGTCTACGGCTGGCATTCAATGGCATTGTTACTCGCATTCTGCTCGGTCACCATGGAAACCAATGTAATAATCACACATGAACAGTTACAAGGTTCCCCGCCATAGAGAGAGCTGTGTGCTAAGATAACCGAAGTGTGTGTATTAGTGTGTGCTGGCACATAGCAGCACATTTCTGTTGTGCGCTGGTGCTTATGCCGAGTGTGTGCGCTGCTGAACTGTGCGCAAAGATAACTCAAATGAATGCAGTGTTAGTCTACAGACACATTATGATAGCCGAGCTTTTTCCCCAGCAAAGCCAAAGATCTTCCCCTGGGTGAAACACAGCAACAGCCTTGCATCATTACAAACAAAACAATACAAGCAAACATATTGCTTCGAGAGGACTGTGATTCTAATAAAGATCGAGTCTGGATGTTTGTTTTCTACAAACACTTTGTGACAGTGTCAGGGCAATTAATAATCTACATTACACAGCGCTCGCCGAGCCACCGGGCAGCAAGGGTCCAGCAGGCAAGCAAAGCTTTTAATACGACACGGCCTGGAGAATATAATTAAACACCAGTAACAGAGTTAATGGGGATTCCCGCCCATTTCCTCTTTTAGGTCCAAGGGAACACGAGGTTAACCAAACGGACATTAATCCAGCATTCCACTTATTCCAGTTCGCTAATGATTTGAATGGCAAATAGAAATTAAACACTCTTAAAGGTTTCAAAAATGAAAATTCTATCATCATTTACTCAGCAAACAGTAGTATCTTCCATAGTATTTTTTTTTCCTACTGTGGAAGTCAATGGCTACTGGTAGTCTGGTTACCAACTTTTTTCAAAATATCTTCTTTTGTGTTCAACAGAAGAAAGAAACTCATATCTGTATGGAACCCTTATTGTGATTTTTGCGGAGCCTTTACCACTAGTGCCTTGGAGAAGATAAACAAGATTTTTATCATTATGGTGGTTTACACACACTGCTGACACACATTTATGTTTAAACAATAGGTTCCCTTTAAGGTTACATTTAAAGTTGTGATAAAATTATTTGGTTACACTTTATTTCGATAGTCACTTTAGACGTTCTACTAATTATAAGTAACTTTTCAACTACATGTCAACTAACTCTCATTAGAGTATTAGTATATTACAGTAGACTGTCAGTATACTGTTAGGTTAGGGTTCGGGTTAGGAGAATAAGTTGACTTGCAGTCGACAAGTTACTTATAGTCAGTGGAATGTCTGTTGGGGGACCAACAAAATAAATAGTTAGCAGATATTAAGCTGACAGTCTACTAATACTCTAATGACAGTTAGTTGACGTAGTTGAAAAGTTACTTATAGTTAGTAGAATGTCTATGTGGACTATCGAAATAAAGCGTTACCAATGATTTTATTTCATATTTTGACGTACATCTGAATGAAACAGTCATAGGACATTGACTTGCAGTCAATTGTAAGAAATATGTGGGGTTTAAGCAAAACAAAATGATTGGAGGGGAACAATATCACCAAAGAGTGTGGTTTCACCAAAAGATTACAATGTGAAATTCTGAAATAAAATAAAATAAAAATAGAAATATTAAATAGAAAAGTAAAAAATAAACATTGATATAGATAAAGCATTCACAATGAGATATAACATGCATTTAGAAATAGATAGAGTGAATTTACAGTACATGTCATGCTGCTGGTGAAGTTTTTGTAACTAAGCAACAATAAAATGAATATTCATGTATATGATTTGTATTGTTTTCTGTAATTAGTCACTTTCAATAATGCAGTATTGTAACACATACATTTGAACAAGAACAAGCACTTTCAGTTATCACGGTTTTTCCATAATGGATTGAATTTCAAATCTTTTATCTTGTCAATGAGGCTGTACTCATAAAGGTACACTTTTGTACCATATCTTTTCCTAACGGGTACATATTAGTGCCCTAAAGAACCTTAAGGGATATATAAAATACACAGGTGTATCCTTGAATGTGCAGACTCAATGACAAGCTCTTGTACAAAGGTAGGCTACAATTTTCACAGATTTTTTTCTGACAGTTTTAATCTCAAACTAGCCCAATGTACACTACTGTTTTTAAAATGAAAAATGGTTCTTGATAAAAAAAAAGAAGCTGCTAAAGTGCATCAAAGAGTCATTCAAATTACCTTTCTTTTTAAAAACATAATGGCATATCAAAGATGTTTTGGGGTAAAATGTATTAGTTTTTAGATGATATCTAACAACATTAACACTCTTAAAGCGATAGTTTACTCACAGATGAAAATTCTGTGTTCGTTTACTCAACCTTATGTTGTTTCAACTCTGTATGATATTCCTTCTTCCGTTGAGCATAAAAGAAAATATTTTGAAGTATGTTGGCAACCAAAGATTTTGCTTACCAGTTTTGGAAGAATGTTCAGCTTATTGAATTGTATGGATTATGTCTCAAAATATCTTCTTGTATTTTCCACAGAAGAAAGAAAGCCCTACAGGTTTGGAACGACATAAATGATGGCCTTTTTGAGGGAACTGTCCCTTTACAACATCATCAATGTCAGCGATTATAATATACTGTGCATAAATGTGGCAGGCACATCTTTCAAGCAAGAAGAAGACTCTATTCTTCCGATCTAAAATGAGACTGGCAAGAGTCCTAAACATGTGAAAGCAATTTAACAGAGCCATAATAACAGAACCTCTGAGCTTCACTGTTCTGGCATTATCTGTGCACGGAGTGTGATGACAGAGGACGGTGTGTGGTGTAACATGGCCTGATGCCACAGCCTGCGTCCGCAATTCAATTTGAGACCATGCGGCGGATCTAGAGCCTGCGACAGTGAGGTGGAGAATTGACTCCGTCTGAGCGTGTAGATTAAACCTGCTGGCAGACAGAGGAAAGGAGCGGAGCAGGCTGGATCTGAGGCGGAGAGATAGGAGAGCTTCAGCCCATCCAATCAGATAAACAAAGCCCACGGAACTGTGATTTATAGCACGCGTGGAGGGCCTGACAGCTGCACGTCTCATCAGCGTGGAGCTGGGCGTAATTAGCGCAAGGCTGGAGCACGAGGGAAGGGATCGGGCTTTTTTGCCGTACCACTCCAATCTTCCAGGGAGCTTGAGCGCCCAAACGTCGCCAACCAACAACAACAAAAAGATGAGGCCGAAAAATCTTTCGAGACTAGTTCCAATTCGCTGAAGACAATGAGGAATTATATTGTTTTCAGTTTCCTCTCTCACACCCACACACCTTCCCCTCTCTCTCTCTCTCTCTCTCTCTCTCTCTCTCTCTCTCTCACTCGCTCTCGATATCTTTCCCTCCAGCGATTTCCACTCCAACTCCTATTGTGTGCATATACAGAGTGAGAAGATGGGTTTGTCAGGTGAGCCAGAACAGAGAATGCCAGTAATCCTGTCGGCATAAGAACCTCCCAAGGCTTCTGGGATTGCGCTCTTATATCCGTCCCTCATTTAGCGGCTGAATTCCGGGTGATGTGATGGTGGGAATTGTCAGCACAGGAGCCATACAGGGTTTGTACACAGTCCTTTGAGGCAGATGGCCTTGTATGGGGGCCGACAGGCTTGATGGCGTGATTAATGGCTGGCTGTGGACGGTGAGCCGTATCGATCCGCCACTGGGTCAGATCCACTGAATGCACTGCCGAGGCAGCACTGTAATTTGACTGTATCTGTATCTGCTACTCACCCCCCTAAGGTGATTCTGTCAAGTTAATTTACCCAGTGACAACCGTAGAACAAAGACTTCTTAATCAAGTACAAACAGAGTTATTGTATCATCTTAATACACTGATAACTCTAGAATAGCATACCGGCTCGCCGATCAAATTAAATAAGAGACTGTGGCATTTACAGAGGCACGACACGACCTCGGCTAAGTCGCGGCAGACGTTATGAGAAAATCTCCTTGTTGACAGATTAGAGCTGCGCTTCTAAAATGGTTTTGCTTCAAGCCTCAGATTAGATTTGAAGTAATGACCCATTTACACCTCAGAGTAAAAAAAAAAAAAAAAATTAATTAAAATTTTTATTTCACAATTGCCCTTTTTTCACTCTGAGGCGGAAACAAGTTTCCATACAGAACGATACCATACATTTTTGTAAAGTAGCCCAGTCAACATAAAATGTATCAGACATAGAAATTTCTTAATATTACAATTAACTGCACAGGCCAAAAATCATATGACATGATTAGGTTAAAAAAAGGTAAATGTCAATTTGTATAATGTTATACTACAGGGATGCTGAATGCTTGAATCTGATTGGTTGACGAATGTTCTAGAGTTTGTACAATTATCTTCTGGGAAACGCATGGATAAAGTAGTTCCAGGCAGGTCTTGAACGCATTACAGTTCCATATCACTTCGCCAAATGATTCACTAACAACACTGACCCAGGAGATAAATAAAGTAAACAATGGGATAAAAACGACAAATTATTTACATGATTTTTTATGTACGGTACGGACACCACATACTCTCTTTCTCCCGCTCTCTCTCTCACTCAAAGTTGCACACACATACAGTACGGACACACACTCGCACAGAAACGTGTTTCAAAGCGCTGCTCTGACGATTTTATGAGTAAAATAGTTTAGCAACTTAAAAGCTACATGCCAGTTCTCAATAGCGAGGTAATAAATAAATACTGGCTCTAAAATTACGTTTTGGAATTAGCAACTGAGGCTTGGGATTAGAAGAGCGTTAAAGGACATAAACCTGACCAATGTCTTGACATGCATCATCTAAACAATGTTTTGAGGTGTGGTAACCGGATAAGCGGAATAATTGACTCGTTGAATTATTTAAAAATAATGCACACCCGAGGTGGAACGGCCACGAAGCTCCATTCCCAGCCTGGGTGTGCATTATTTTTCTAATAATTCAACAGCCCATCGTCAATTATTCCTTACATTAACAACATCAAAAGTGTGGTAAAAGTTTATTTTGCTATCCCAAGCAATGCAGTCCAATTCAGGGTCCAATTCAGTTCACTCTGTGGCCATATTTGCAAAGACTCTGGTAAACTATTTTGGGTATGTAAGTTCTTTCTATATGAATGCGAAATAGTGAAATATCAAAAACTACTTGCCAAACTCACATTTAAATAACATTTCATTAGTTCACATACATATAATCAGATGAGAAGAATGCATATGTGGCGCAGAAGAATGCACAATGAGAAGAATGCATGTGGCGTGATGTCCAAAGGGAAGGCAATGGAATTTGGCCCGAACCCAGAGTACTTCCCCATATTTAAAGTGTTGTGGGCAGGGCTTGACATTAACACAGTAACACAGTCACTTCAACTAGCCACTTTGGCGGGTAATTGTAGTCTTTTCAAAAGGCATCTGAAATATGGCAAATGGCTGAAATATGAAATATGGCAAATATTCAAATGGCTGCGTGGCGTACACGTCTCAGTTGCGTGGTGTGTCCGTTTTTATTTCGGCTCCCATGTTAACAGGTTAGAACTTGCACACTGCCTGTGTGAAACGCGCGTCTCGCCGAAAACGCATGCATGCTAGAAATATCGAGGCCTATTTTTCACGCGACACGCAAGCGTGTTGGAAGCGTTTCCAGGCAAAATAGAATAGGAAAAGATGTCATTTTGACACAAACACATATTAATTAATAAATGTTTATGTTTGAAAGTCTATAGGTTTTGACAAATGCAGATATAAATATTATAAAAATAAAAAAAAAGATAATTAAATATTTTCAAATATTGCACCTGTCAATAAGAACGAAATATTCTGTAGGCTAGCCTATTTTGCCATCTATACTGCCGACGTTGTCTTTGCTGTATCAGTAGTAGGCTATATATTTATATAAACATGTATAAAATGTTATATATATATATATATATATATACAGGTCCTTCTCAAAAAATGATCATATTGTGATAAAGTTAATTATTTTCCATAATGTAATGATAAAAATTAAACTTTCATATATTTTAGATTCATTGCACACCAACTGAAATATTTCAGGTCTTTTATTGTTTTAATACTGATGATTTTGGCATACAGCTCATGAAAACCCAAAATTCCTATCTCAAAAAATTAACATATTTCATCCGACCAACAAAAGAAGTGTTTTTAATACAAAAAAAGTCAACCTTCAAATAATTATGTTCAGTTATGCACTCAATACTTGGTCGGGAATCCTTTTGCAGAAATGACTGCTTCAATGCGGTGTGGCATGGAGGCAATCAGCCTGTGGCACTGCTGAGGTGTTATGGAGGCCCAGGATGCTTCGATAGCGGCCTTAAGCTCATCCAGAGTGTTGGGTCTTGCGTCTCTCAACTTTCTCTTCACAATATCCCACAGATTCTCTATGGGGTTCAGGTCAGGAGAGTTGGCAGGCCAATTGAGCACAGTAAACCATTTACCAGTGGTTTTGGCACTGTGAGCAGGTGCCAGGTTGTGCTGAAAAATGAAATCTTCATCTCCATAAAGCTTTTCAGCAGATGGAAGCATGAAGTGCTCCAAAATCTCCTGATAGCTAGCTGCATTGACCCTGCCCTTGATAAAACACAGTGGACCAACACCAGCAGCTGACATGGCACCCCAGACCATCACTGACTGTGGGTACTTGACACTGGACTTCAGGCATTTTGGCATTTCCTTCTCCCCAGTCTTCCTCCAGACTCTGGCACCTTGATTTCCGAATGACATGCAAAATTTGCTTTCATCCGAAAAAAGTACTTTGGACCACTGAGCAACAGTCCAGTGCTGCTTCTCTGTAGCCCAGGTCAGGCGCTTCTGCCGCTGTTTCTGGTTCAAAAGTGGCTTGACCTGGGGAATGCGGCACCTGTAGCCCATTTCCTGCACACGCCTGTGCACGGTGGCTCTAGATGTTTCTACTCCAGACTCAGTCCACTGCTTCCGCAGGTCCCCCAAGGTCTGGAATCGGTCCTTCTCCACAATTTTCCTCAGGGTCCGGTCACCTCTTCTCGTTGTGCAGCGTTTTTTGCCACACTTTTTCCTTCCCACAGACTTCCCACTGAGGTGCCTTGATACAGCACTCTGGGAACAGCCTATTTGTTCAGAAATTTCTTTCTGTGTCTTACCCTCTTGCTTGAGGGTGTCAATGATGGCCTTCTGGACAGCAGTCAGGTCGGCAGTCTTACCCATGATTGCGGTTTTGAGTAATGAAACAGGCTGGGAGTTTTTAAAAGCCTCAGGAATCTTTTGCAGATGTTTAGAGTTAATTAGTTGATTAGGTTAATAGCTTGTTTAGAGAACCTTTTCATGATATGCACATTTTTTGAGATAGGAATTTTGGGTTTTCATGAGCTGTATGCCAAAATCATCAGTATTAAAACAATAAAAGACCTGAAATATTTCAGTTGGTGTGCAATGAATCTAAAATATATGAAAGTTTAATTTTTATCATTACATTATGGAAAATAATTAACTTTATCACAATATGCTAATTTATTTAGAAGGACCTGTATTTATAAACGGCGATGTCCCGAGATAGCCCTCCCTGTAACAGTTTGGACCACACGGAATGCACCAGCAGCGCAGCGTCAAACGCGTTTCTGGTGTGCACAGACACAGAAAACGCCACGCTGCTGACACACAACAGAAACGCCACGCAGCCAGTGTGTCGCCGGCCTAACGTCGTTGGACGCCGATGGAGCTATGTGATGTCCGAACCATGGCATCTATTTTTCGTGAGGTTTCGAGACTGACCTACTACTTTCCATTGCAACTTGTAACAAAGAATTCCCATCGGGGCTCAATAAATTAATTCTAAGTCTGATTCTGAAATTTAAACAGTGTTTCTAATGCTAAAGGTTTTTTAGTGTAGTTTTTTATATTTTTTATTAATCTTCTACATCCATGCACCACTTTTATTATGCAATAAGAAGCTACTTTTTTACATCTTTATCTTAATACATGGTTTTATTTAAAAAATGAGCTTTACACACAACCTTATCAGAGCTAATGTTACTGACCTGTATTGTTATACATTCATGTAGTCTTGATTTGGGTGTGTACAGTGGTTTTACATTTAAAAGGGTTGTAAATCTAGTTCAAGTAAATTTTAGCACACCATAGTCAACTAGGTAATTTCACAACAACAAAAATGTGGCTAGTACAAATGCTGTGTGGCTAGTAACTTTGGAAAACCACTAGCCACATTGGCTAGTGAGCAAAAAAGTTAATGTCAAGCCCTGGTTTTGGGATAGAGCTAAGTCGGCTATATATATCTATATATATAAGTCTCCACTCATGCTGATTGAGCAGATTATCTGATGGTGCTCCTCCCCAACTTTTTAAATAAAACATATTTCAAATACGGCAACATAAACACATCATTTATGGGGGATGAACTCTCCCATTAATTTTGTTTCTTATGTTGCATACTTGCACTTAGTAGTTTTTTTTTTCAGAACAGACTTGCAAAACATTTTTGGTTCATGACCCATCAGTTGAGACCCGCTGGGCCATAATGATCGTAAGTGGGTCGGAATGACATGAGACTTGGATTTTGGCCAAAACAAATGAAGGCAGCTGAGCAGCGTCGAAGAGTGAGTGCTCTCCGGATTTCAGCGTGGGATGAGCTTATATTTCCAACAAAGCTCTGTGATGAGAGAGGAAGCAGTTCCTAATGAACTTGTGTGAATTAATGGCAGCAGCATTATTAGTCTGCCGCAGAGTAATTAATTAGTCCCAGGATAGCCAACCTCTCTTACACATTGAGGTTTAACATGACCCCGCCTCAGTCACTCCAGTTGTAAAGGAATGGCTTATCTTCAAGTCGTTTCTAAACCCGTATTACTTGCTTTTTTTCAACAGACCACAAAAGTCGATTTTTTTTTTAAGAATTTCCAGCCAACTCTTTTCACTTTATGGATGAAGACTTACAAAAAGGTACAATAAACGACATGTGGTAAATATGACTTGTGTAATACATTTGAAGCCTTCTGAGGTCAAAATAGCTTTGTGAAATTGAAAAAAATCAGTTATAGATTCAGAGTATCACAATAAATAAATACATCTCCCTTTGGGGTGTTAGTGGATACCGATATCCAATTCATGAAAACTATTTTCAATTAATCTTTTAATCAAATTCACAAAACCAGTCTCATTCATTCATTCATTAATAAATTAACTCAGTGAGTCAACGATCCAGTTGCAGCTGTGAAATTTATTGAACAATAACTTAAATTTGAGTCTGTTCATCTGAGTCAAGCAATCATATAACCTCAGAAGTTACCACTTTTATGATTCTTAGGTTTATGTGTCCTGTTTGAAACTTGAAGGCAGTTTGGAAAAGAGCGACCAGCATGTTATTCAAAATTACGCTAAGGCTTTCTACAACATGATGGTGAGTAAATTATGACAGAATCAAATTTTTGTGTGAACTATCCCTTTAAATGTACACCATCCATAGGCCCTTGAAAGAGCTAATAACATTTTTAATGGACTCTGCTATCATATCTCTTGTGGATAAAAGGAGTCTCTGAAAAGAGAGGAGAGAATAGAAAGCACAGTTAATCTGGGTAATCTTTTTTGGGAGGCACAATGTAGACATTCATTTTATAATCTGTCTCAGTATGTCAAATACAATAACAAAGCCATTCGCCATACTGCTGATGCTGACAGCAATGTTCACCGCTCGGTCCAATACTAATTTAATGGTTCCTTTGCAGTTCCTTTGGGAGCAGCAATAAAGCCTGGTCTGCAATATTGGCAATGCCACTGAACTCTCTCTCTCTTTCTCTCTTACTTGCTCTCTCTTTTTAACTCCTTCTCTATGCAAATCCTTGAGTAAATATGCAAAGTAATATCCTCTGATGTAGATTTGAATTATTCTGACTATTTGAGAGTCAATATGGATAGCATTCGTCTGATTAGTGCTAAAGACCGGAGCTCCACTTCACTTTGAATTTCACACATTTACTATAAGAGCTCAGGGCGAGCAAATTTATCCACATGTTAAAACTGAATCATTTTGATATCGTGAAAATGATTTATTACATTTCATTACCATAATAACACATTATGTTGGTGATATACTTTCTCATATCCACATATCCACATATCATATAGTCCATGTTTTACATGACTTCATTCCTCCTTATCGTACAGTCCTCTTGGGTGTATTACCATATCACCAATTTGGTCCCAGAGAACCATGAAGGCTATTTCAAAAAACTTCATTTTTCTACACCCCTATAATCTATCAACCTAAAGCTTATCTGAGCCACATGTTAAATGGACAAATTAGAAGTATGAATACCATGAGACACACTTCTTTCTTAGGGAATGATATGGGTGCATATCATATCACGAATGTAACCCAACATAAACAAAAACGGGGCACTTTCTTTTTTTTCTGAGCATAGTTGAGCCAATTTGTTTGTCAGGACAAATAATGTCAACTTGACTCAACTATGCTCAGATTATTATTATTTTTTAATCAGTTTTTGTACTTTACTGGTTTTAACTCATAACATTTTGATGAATGTGTTACTGTATTTTATCTTTTTAGGGCAGCAAAACATGATTTACACAAGTTTAAATAATCTGTTGATTAACCAATCATCGCCATAACCCAGCTGTAAAATAAAAGGGCTGCGATTGGCTGATTCGAATGCTGTTCCAGGAACAACAAAGGACGTCGATCCAGGAACAACTACAACTTGTGTAAATCATGTTAAACAACATCAATATCCAGGGAGAGTAAAAAATAAATAAATAAAAAAGACCAAAGGCTAGGCAAGTCTGAGAAAATCAAAACAGGCTGCTGTACAGCCACACAAAAAAAGACCCAGCTATATTGTCAAATGCTCTTTGGTCATAGAGTTTCTGACTAGGCTTTAATGTTACATTATACTGGTTAATACATTACCATATCATTTCCCTCTCTTCTCCCCATGGTCTGAAAGGCAAGGCGTGAAATGAGAGAGGTGAAATAGAGACATTAGCAGGGTCAGAACCTTCACAGCCAATCATCAGGATGAATTTCAGATGGTGTGTGTGTGACCTTGTAATTTGCATTTCTTTCCAACCTGCTCTCATTCAGCGAAAGAGAGCTCGGTTCAAATCAGAACACACGTACAGACGCCAAATGAAGCTAAATTGTCAACTATGGTCCGTCGTTTTATGCAAAATGATCGCCTTGAGTCATTCTAGTTGCCGTATATAATTTTCTCGCGTATGAATTGAGGATACGAGAGAAAATGAAATTAGCCGGCTAGAATTAGTAGAGGCAATTGTTTTCTGTAAATCATTTGGGTAAACGCCACTAATCAGGTTTTCAGCGCACTGCGGGGTTGAGCTTAGCAGCCAAGGCCTCCACTGTGGTGATTTATTAGCAGAATGCAGAGAATGGATGGAAATGATGAAGGAGATGAAGGAAGAAAAGAGAGGTAAAATTTGGGAAACCGAGGAACCTCCCAAGTAGGCCTAGATGCTGAGTAAGTGGTACGGCAGATGGATCACAACGAGGGTTTCCCAGGATTCCCTAGGTCCGGGGACACCCGCGCTGATTCAGAGGAGCGTGTCAGCATCGACTCTGCCAGCGTGACCCTAATCATCTGCTTCTTCCTGTGAGACGTGGAAGCAGTTCATATTGCTCCGGCGAGGAAAGCGTGAATCTTTCTGATCTATTGCTGGCTCTCCGGGTGTTTGGAGGATAATAAATCAGCACGATTGGTTGGATGGGAAATCAGAGGAGTCTGGAGCTCCATTCACTGGTTTTTAATGGCCATGCAAGTTGATTTGTGTTCCTGCGAAGTCACAGTGGCGGGAAATGCATGAGGTTGTCAGCCAAAGCTACGCGGCAGCTCCGGGAGTCTGACTCACATGTGGGATAGAAACAGCAGGGATAGGTAGCGCTGATGGACTGTCAGGTTAAAACTCAGACAGAATTGTGAGGATTCCAGCCGAAGATGAACGAGCTTCACTCTGATCATCCCATCTGGATTTGTGTTTGACACCACCATCTGTTCCATTACTGCTCCAAATCCAGATGTGACCTTAATACTGTTGTCAGGAGAAGATCACGACCCTTATAAGTCTTATAGGTCATGAAGGTCTCCGACGGATTGGACAGTGTGCGAGGAGCTGTGTCAATGGCCAACAGACACAAACTACCTTCCACATCCCAGCCTGAATCAATGCAGCTGGATCCATCGGACTCAGGAGAGGAAGTAAGAAGGGACAGGTGCTGAGGCCAAACCACCCTGGCTCTCGTTCCTCAATTGTTTTCCCATGTGCTGTCTGATGGCTCCGTTCCAACCTGTCTGATCTTTACAGCTAAAAGGTTTGGAGACGGTGCAGGTTTACAATGACTGCAAGAAGGTCATTTGCTTATCTGCTTCTTTAACCTCAGGGTCTCTTCTACGCCCACCATAGCCAAGAAGCCAGACTCTGTTCTGCAAGAAAACACATTAAAGTCTGTGGCACACTACTTGGAGTCTTATTCCATTCATGTGAATTAAATCTGATGATAATTGTCGGCAGCTGCTCATATTATAGGACTGTGACGGAGACATTTACGCTCTCGAGCGTACAATCACAAATGATTAACCTGGTGAAGAAATGAAGAGGTGAGGAAGTGGAACGCATCGCATCTCTCCCTGGACAGGTTCAGCCAAGTGATTTTCCTCCAAATTAACATCAAAACCTTTATTCAAATGCTGTCATTTCGAATCATGTTACCATAGCAACACAACTGCAACAGAAAAGCAAGAAAATGTGTGCCCAAGTATTTGATGATGAGCCCCTTATTACAGTTTCTTTCCAATGCATGCTATTATTGTTTTGGAGAGGATGCTCATTTGAAGGTGCTTCGGATCCATCAAACAGTTGAGTGATTTCTGGATTGTCTGAAATACAATGTTTTCTTCATTTAACAAAGGCACCTGAGATCCGACCGGCTGCCGGCGCAGTTAAGCAGCGCGCAATATTGAGGGACCCCGGGGAGCGAGGCCGATCTCAATCCCGTCCTCATTTTCAACAGAACGTGTGGAGTTTCCCTCGTTCACGTGCTCTCATGCTGTCCTCAACCTGGTAGTCATGGGAACAGGTGTCATGTGACCAAAAGTCAGGCTAACTTGGGCAAAGGAGGGGAACTGGCCCCGTGGAGGCAGTCAGCAGCGCTCTTGTCTCTTCTGACACGTTACCTTGGAAACAAGCCGGGGAGACAGGAAGCAAGGATTAGAGTAAGCCCCTGTTTGTTTGAATAAGAGTGAGGATGCTGCTCGGACTCCAGACTGCGCTTTGTCGAGGGGGGTTCGTGGGGGGTGTTGTGTGTACAAGAGTCATGTTTGCTGCACAGTAGAGAACACTGTGAGTTTTGATGTCAACATGACAGGCCTGTGTTTCCGCAGCCCAGCTGTGTAAGGCCACAAATAACAGGCATCATAAATAATTCATCCACTGTAGTGCAAATGATTGCGAGAATTGTATGTCTCAGCTGCCTTATTTACACCCCTCACCCCATTGTTAGATCTGTGAAACTGTAACACATTCGTAAAACCTTGTGGTGAACTTATTAATCCAAGTGTAACCAGAATGCATTATTTTGATGCAATGACATAACGCTTATTTCTTTACCAGCATGTTCAAATGAATTAAAAAATACATTAAAAATACTATTATACATACAAAGGCTTGAATAAACCTCCTCTGAAATGGTCAATTTTTATTAATTCATTTGATCATTTTTGGGTGGTATAAAGTAAAAAAAATTCAGGACAATACAACTGTACTTCTGTCATGATAACTCTCGGAGTGTTTGGCATGGTAATGGGTATGACTATGTTGATTTCTTTGGTTTTGGCGGAATAGATCTGCTAGGCTGCTGCTGCAGAGCAAGTACAGGACTTGCTACTGATAACACATACACGACACGCTGCCGTGAGCAAGTAAGACATGCTGCTACTGTAAAATTTAGCATACATGAATTACCTATAGCAGATCTATACAGGTGGAATTGGGGAAGGTGGGGGTTTTCTGAAAGTGAGCTGCAACTCATGCAGAAAATGCTGACCAAGTATTTGAAGGTTGAGCATGCAAGCTCATTGGCTGCTGATTCAATAGGAACCAATCAGCTACGCCCTGTAGGGAATAATGTGATTGCAAGCATTTGAGTTAAGGTCCTATTAGCCTATGCCACCTAGAGTTTCATTACAGAACTTTGTATTGATACTATAATGTATTATTACTTCTTACTTGATAGTTACACCACATTACATTGTTAGTCATTCAATTTGAACTTTTCCTTGAAAATGTTATGAAAGTTTACGAAAACCAACATGAATACAAATAGTATATTTGTAAGAACCTAGGACGTTTTAAACTAGATGTTTTTTAAAGCTTGCTTTCTTTCTTTATCATGGACACTCTTATTCTTATTGCCCTATGGACGTTCATGCTCAGGATGTGTGTTAAACGGCATGAAACGAAGCCCCTTGAGCGGCGACACGGCTAAGGGATGGAAAGAGCCCTGTGCCGCATTTACCCCCCCAGAGCTGCCAGAGTAATTATTTAACATCAAACAGCCAGGCTGCAAGGTTAATAAAGGGGATGTAACTGAGCTCCCAAAGGCCCTACAGGACTAATATTTACTGTTGATTTGGACATACTTGAGAAGGAGTCTGACAGTCTCTCAATATCACTGACAGTTCTGTGGATGGATGGGGGTGAGACACGCTGGCCTGGGGATATTTTACAGGTCCCGTTGCCTGTCGATCACGGTGACTGGAGCCTGTTGCTGCTGCGCTCGTTTCTGCATGGGGTGAGCAAAATGCAGAGAGTGGCTTCTCGTATTCACAGGGGTGCAGAACACGCCAATGATAAAATCGCATTATATGTGCAGATTAGACTATAGGTAAATAAGGGCTTCTGGGCTGTCATAAGTATAATATCTCTCTCATTCTCCATCTCTCCAAGCAGAAAGACCTGGGGAACTAAAAGACAGAAGAATCAGTGTTAAAATCAGATACGAAACCTCATGCCTGTGGGTTCAAGTGCTCTTTCAACAACGGGTGACCCACTTATTTTAATTGCTTATCCGCAAACACAAAGGGGAAAAAAGATAAATAGCACAGCCTTGTTCCACCACCATCCCCATGCTTAAATACGCAGCATTGCACAATAACTGTATGATCAAGGCGTTTTCACACTTCAAAGCATAAAAGTGAATATATTAAGGATGTTCGGCTCCAAAAACTTAAAGAGTGCGTGAAGGATTATGGACAAACAAGCTTAACATACGTACAGTGGACCGCAGCCATGAATACATGCTAATTTGCTTGCAAAAATTTATGTTAGAATTCACATAGCAGGAAGTATTATGAGAATCTCTATGGAATATCCTTTTTTTTTCTCACGTTTGAAGTAATCTTGACAGATCTAAAAGTGTCAGTATTATTTTTCTAATATCTTAAGGCACTTATCCTCGCCATTTCCTTCATTTTCGTTTATAAATTCAAAATAGCTCGTAAATGACCCTTAAGGGATGTTGTATCGAACCAAAGTACCTTCATTTAGCGCTGATGAAATGCACTTTGAAGTATCTCCATTGATATTTCAAGGCGAACTGCACAGAACTTCGGTTCATATTGTTGAAATTATTTAGCATGAAGCTGACTCCCACCACAATGCCTTGTCGCTTGGTCTCAAACCAATTATGGTAATATTGCTTCAGTTGGCTAGATAAATACTCTGGCTCGAAAGCTCTCGGAGAATAGATCTGGGCAGTATTTCACAATACAAGCATTTTTTTTTCATATCTAATTTTCATAATGAATATTTATTCAATCAGTTACGAAGCTCAATACGAAAAGGCGCAGCCCCTAAGGATGCGAGCAGCTTTAGCCAGCGGCCTGTGACATTTCACAGTGGTAATGCCATGAAATATTTCACCATCTTGGTGGCATTTCTCATCATGGCCATGATTTGTCCGATCCTGAATGTGAGATGAACGTAGACTTTCTTCACAAAGCATTACTCGACTGTAAGCCTGGTGATACATGGGAGGATATTCTACTGTAGTCAAATTTCATTTCCAAAGCAAGGCTTCTTCTGAATTATTTGAGGAATTTACGCAACGCACATCACACAGCCTGCCCGACTATGCACGGCCATCAGAAAACGGCAGGCAGAGAGATATGAAGATACATCAGTTGACATTTTCGCTCGACTCCCTTACAAGAAGACAGCTCTGACAGACAAGCCGCTAACAGCGTTCTATTGACCCCAAAATCATTGAATCCCTTTAAAAGAATGCAATGCCAGATCGGTGGGCTGTCCTTTACAGAAAGAGCACTCAATAAGTTGACATATTTGTGTTTAGTTTCTCACTTTTCCCTGACAGAGCTGTCAAAGCATTCATTCCTTGGAAATATCACGAATGTTCTAATCTCGAATGGCTGTCAGGCATTTTTCCAGGAATAAATGTGAAACTTTAAAGCACGTAATGAGAAGGCGTATCGCAATTTTCCGAGAAGCGATTTAAAGTGCTACCTTAAAAAGGAATGGATCTCCCCACGAGGGGCGTGCGGAATGATGAATTGCATATGATATGACAGTGGGAGCTTGAGAGGAAAAGGGAGGTAGCACTTTTTAATGCTGTTGTCTAGTTGCTTTCATTCTCTGCACTGCTCCCCGTGTTGTCTTCGGTTTTTCAGTCTCAAGCTATTCTCCCCCATATTGTCCCATTCATCTGCCCTGACACCAAGACAATGGCTGAGGGACCATCACATGCCTCTCAGCACTTTGAAAAATTAACTCTTTCTCACTTTCCTCTTACATCCTCAGCAGTATAAAACACCCCACATCTCTCAGCACGTCTACGCAGGCTCTCTGAATCAGGCTTCTTGTGATTGAAGCCAAACGGGAGCATTGAGGAGATTTCTTCTTTGGAGTGAAGGTTAAAATCAGTCTGTAGAAAGATCACGGAGGTCACAGCTCTCGACTGGTGCGAAGGCGCAGAACGTGTGTCCCTGAGGTGCGGACAATGGCAAATTGCTTTTCAAATAGAAAGGGTCACTTCCACTCTCAGCGGAACAGAAATGTTGATCGTCTTAGAGAGAATCGTGAGAAGTATATTGGTATATGTTTCAGAAAATATGGATACGATTTAGAAAAGTTTTTATATGAACAATGTTGAGGAAAACCTAGTGAGCTGATTCAATGTCTATATACATTTTTTTTTCGGTTTCACTTTATTTGGATGGTCCCTTTAACACATTCGGTTGTCTATAAGTAGCATTGCACCTACACGTCTACTAACTCTCATTAGAGTATTAGTATAGTATTAATAGACTGGTAGGGTTAGGGTTAGAATAAGTTGACATGTAGTTGAAAAGTTACTTATAGTCAGTAGAGTGTCTGTTGGAGGAGCATCACAATAAAGAGTTAGCAGATATTAAGCAGATAGTCTACTAATACTCTAATGAGAGTTAATTGACATGTAGTTGTAAAGTTACTTATTGTCAACAAAATGTTCAAAAGGGACCATCTAAATAAAGTGTTACCAAATTTTCCTTGTTAAATGTCCTATTTCACTCTGAAATACGGGTTTAATTTCTAACATTAACACATGACTAAGCTAACACATATATATAACACTCTGATTCTTTTTCTTTGTTGAATATCCTGTTTTATTCTGAAATATGTCATACTATCAAAGTAAAATGGATTGTGAGCATACAGCTGTTCTTATTTAATTCTAACATTAGCATGGGGCTAAGCTAACGTTGTGTGAAATAACACATTTAGTATGTTGAGTAAAACCTTGAACAAAATTAAGTATCTTAGAAAGAAGCATAATTAGTCTGAATATAATGCCCAAAAACCATCTAGGTAGGCAGCACACTGGGATTTGAGACACATGCTAACATGTCATATGCTGTGCAGAAAAGCAGCTGAAAGAAATGCCGGAAGACCTAATATTTAATCAGTTCAGCAATGTTCAGCAATACCAGAGCGCTGTCAAAACAAATGTGTAAAACACTTCTCAGCTTTTAAAACTACAGTACTATGTCTTGAAGGTAAAAAAGCATTTTCTTTTTAATGGTTTTCATTTTGCTGCGTGTAAAACGCTAAGCTCCATCAGACCCCCGGTGTGTTGTTCACGCAGAAAACAAAAAGCCTATTTGTTGTTTAGACAGCGTCTTCAAAAAAAGAAGACAAAAAATTAGTACTGCACCTTCTCTGAGTGCATTAGGAAGAATCTAGAGCTCTGAGGCACAATTGCTTGTGTATAATGTTCGAAATGATTGTTGACTTTACACCCTAATTCTGTTCCCAGTCCACCACGAGCCACTCAGTCTGCTAACACAATACAGACAACAGAAACTGCAAACACATTCTCCCAGTACTTGCTAGGCCAATGAAAACATCATCAGCTGCATGGTGATTACTGCTGTGGGCACATCATTGATCTCCCGGAGAGCTGGTCCATCCCGTCACCGCTTTCACATAATGGCCAAACTTTTTCCCTCGGCTCTAATCGATACGGCGTGAGAGCCTCCACTAATGTGGCCCGACCGCAATGGCGAACCCCCATTAACTTTGATCTGTGCGGAGTGGATCACCTCCCTGCATTCAGAGTGCCTTCATTGACCCAGTGCATCGCTACATTCTAGACCAACAATCAAAACATACAGCAACTCTGTATTACCATTAAGCCATTTACTTGCATACACCCCCTTTGGCGAAAATCAAAACGACCGGACTTAAAACAGATGCATAATTAATAATTGTTTAGGTTTGGCTTCATGAAAGGGGAATGTTTAAATAATGCATGCCTTTACGGTGTCGTTTTTTTAATAGGGTTTGCTCTCAGAGCCTTACGTATGCTTTGCTGTCCTAAAGGAAGAACTGGTTATTGGGTGGTATTGATTCTCTTCCAACCCCCTAAAGCGTGGAGGCATTAGTCAGCTCTGGCTGTCCGCCAACTAGTCTACATAACTGAGAGTCTGGCGTGTTGCATTCAGGTTGAAGGATATTTTTAATCTCGTATATGCAGCCACTGTAAATCGGTTTATTTTCATAATTAAGAGAAATTGCTGCACTGAAAGATCAATAGGGTTAAAGATATACAACTGACGGCAATAACGAGCAATCTGAATTTGGTCTTGCAGTTAGGCCACGTTAAGCCAGAGCGCTGGAACTCAGTATGGAAGGACACCTGATGCACAATTTGATGTAAGAAAACATTGTATTCTTGTATTGAAAACACAATATTCTGAGTTCAATGAAGTGAAACTCATGCAGCACTTGTGGCATAATGTTGACTGCCACAAAAAAATATTTCTACTAGTGCCTCCTCTTTAAAACAAATAGCAAAAATCTTACAATGGAAGTTAATGGGGCCAATCCGTAAAAATTAAATACTCAGTTTTAATAGTATAGCCACAGGACGTAGATAATAAGAGTCAGCATGATTTTAGTTTGAAAAATTATAAGCCAGAAACCCTAAACTTGACTGTGTAAAACAATTTACACGTAGCACTTAATTTTACAGTCCTGTTCCCCATGTACATACTATGTACTTATTATAGTAAATACAATAACGGGGTAATAACTAGGTACTAACCCTGAACCTACCCCTAAACCTAACCTTAACCCATGTACTTACCTTATATTACACTGTAAGTACATATAACAGCACGTACTGTAAAATGAAGTGCTACCCACATTTACAGGTTAAACTATACAGATAATGTAAGGTTTTATCCAGTTTTACAACGTTATTGCCATGACAACATATACATTCCTATAATACCCTCTCCGAGCAAGATTCGAACTGGCGTATCTGGCATGGGAAGCAGGCAGCAAACAAGGACGCTAAAGACCGCAGTCTCTAGTGCTCCTCTTTAGGCCAGGGAAGTGAGGTTTACTCACACAGCTCTTACTAGCTTGCCTCAGTTACACTCACCCCCTAAATCTCACTCCTATCCGGGTCATGGCACCACATTTAACGGTCCTACTCGAGCCGCTCCGAGCGGGATTCAAACTGGTGTTTCCGGCATGGAAGGCAGAAGACCGTAATCTCTAGTGCTCCTCTTGAGGCATGGGAAGTGAGGTTTACTCGCACAGCTCTCTTTGCTCCATTACAAAAATTACTTCTAATAATACACAAGTTTTAACAGAATAATTCATTTAAGTGCTCTTACAAAATTAGAAGCTTCGCATTTCTGCTTTGAAATTCTCCAAAAATTGGCTCCACTCGCTATCCTTGTTAGTGTCTCATCATAACCAAAATTTTTACTTTTTTTGTGCTTTTTTTGTTTGTTGAAAAAATGAAGAGACGAGTAAAAAATATTCCTTTAATTCAGTTTATTTGAATCTCAGAAATTTTTCCTCTGGTGGCTCTGCTAAGACTTCCCATCTGTAATTAGTTACAAATTGGACGTATAGCTAATCCTCAGTTTAGACTTTGCATTTACATTTACTTTTATGTTCCTGGCAGATGCTTCGATGCAAACGTCTCCCCTGGTTTCAATAATGATCCGATTCTTTCCTTTGGGTTTAGATGTGAGGTCGCCCGGGAGGATGAGAGAAAGCTTGGGGGGGTAAGAGTGCCGGCTGAATTCATCAGCCCACAGGGAAACCGGCATCCCACCCGACCGACATTTTCAAAGAGCCCAAATGTGCAATTATAAACACGCTGAAGCGGAGTTGCTTCATTTTACTTTTCCATTATTTCAGGGCCGAGTTGAATCATTTGGAGAGAAATAATGAGTCAACCTAATCAAGGACTTCCGCTTTTTGCTCAACAATAATTACATAGTCAGACTCGCTGCAGAGCTGTATGATTTATGACAGGACATGATGGATATTAATGGATTTCTTAATTGGTGCATATGTTTATGAAATTGGCTGGCTGGCACTGACATAACAGGCTGTCAGGTAATGCGAGCCCTCTTCAGAAACTGCCTGGGTGGCTGAGAAAGATGCTTGCTGCAGCTCTGTCTCTGAAAATAAAAAAGGAATAAGAGAAGAAAAGAATGGAAAAACCCAGGCTGCATTGAGGAAACCCACCGTGCTCGTGTAAAAATAATGTATCGTTGTTGCATGGATGCATTTTTAATGCTTTTTTTGTTTAAGAATGACTGGAAACAGAGACTCCACAACATTAAACTTTCATAAACAAACCCGCTCTCTTTTATTGGAACTAACTGCGAAGAAAGTACTTTAGAGAGGTTCTCATATAATACGGTTGCGTCACCACTGTCTGGGAATGACTGATTTTATTCCATTTCGTTCCTCTCTTGAGCTCAGACAGAACTGTCAAAACAAGACCCTCTGCCTATAGGTCAAACTAGTTGATTGTTCTTTCAACTCACTTCCTAAGCCCATAAGATCATTATAGTAACTCAATACCGGTTTAATAGAGCATATGGTTGGAGGGCAGATGTGTGTATGGGACTCTGGCATGGTCCACTTGCTTTAAACATATGCGTGATCTGAATCCCCCTGTAATTAAATAGTCAAACAAACTGTAAAATATCTCTCCAATTATTGCCACTGGATATAGTCAGGCATGTCTAAAAATGTTCAGGTTTAGTCTACTCATCAGAATTCAACCAGCCGGAAAGGTAAATTGTCATTGAGGTATCGGCGATGGGAAGCTCGTAACATTAGCCGAGGAAGAGAATCCGATTTAATTTCATTGTAATTCTCCTTAACGCAATTTGCTACGTTCCTCGGTGAGGGAAAAGACACGAGGAATGGCATTATGCCGTTTGATCAAATAACATTGTGTAAAACAACCTGAAGATGCGTTTTCTGTAAGATCTTAGCTTTTAGAACTCGATTTCAAAAAGTTCAACCGTATGATCTAGTTTAGAAGTCTCTAAAAGCCTCACAGAATTCTGGTAAAATCGGGATTATTTACAAGCTATTATTTCACACATATATGTTGCGGTTCGCAGTTCGTTGAGCACCTCGGCAAGTGATTGGCGTTAATGATGATATTTAAGGAGATGCATAATCGAACAGAAGAAGATGGCAGACGTTCCTCTGTGTGTGGCTCAGGTCTCCCACAGATCGAAGCTGAGAGAAAGACAGAAAAGGATGTTCTGCTCGGATGGACTCCTCTACATCTGCCCTCTGGGCTTGCGGTTTCTCATTAAATGCAGACAAAGAGTCCATGTTTTTTTGTCTCCTGACGAGGCTCAGACTGAAAGCGCGGGGACCGTGGACACGCTCGCCCCATCTGCGGCCCTGACTCGCGGGCTCGCCCTGAGAAAAAGGAAAAGCTGCAGAAGAAATCGAAAGGAGAGCAATGACACAATCTCATTGTTCAACTGCGACCGTCGCTGTTGATGCACAGTGTGTACATACACATATACGTACTTCTACAAATAGCGACTGCAGCAACGTTTCGATTCTGGCTTGAAATCTAATCAGCCACACGTGTGCAGATTTCACGTTTGGAAGTGATGCGACGGGGGTGTCGTTCACACTTCTTGTGAGAAGAACAGCAGGAAGGCTGTTTCATTGAGCATCTTTCAGCCTTACCACACCATCTTCCTTTCAGTCACTCTTTCTTCCTGCTTTGTGGTGACTTACAGCTGAGGAAGTTCATCCTGCATTGTTTCCATCTCGCCTATTCAGATTTTAATGAAGCAGCCGGATGCTTGTATTCACCGCAAAGCTAAAGATTATTGAGCCGTGGTGTCTTTTCGTAAGAAAATATCCCCCATAATGCTCAAAGTTATTGCCTCTTACGGACAGGGAGCAGAAACTGTAATCTGGCTATTTTTATCGCACACAAACTATTGTCTGCCTCAGACTTTGTTCTTTGCGGGGATGAGCGCCGCCTCGGGCAGTAATCACTCTGACAGCCCTCTAGTCTCAGAGAACCTTTGGATTTGTGATTTTCCCGCTCCGTGGTCTTTGGATACATCAGGATTTGTAATATTTCGGTTTCAGTCTTTTAGCGGCTCAGACTTTCATATTTCATGACAGACAACTATGGACTGCTCAGTCTGATCTGCAAAAATATGAGAATGTGGTGAAAATGGTATTGGTTTGAAAACCGCATCCTGTTCTCTCAACAGACATTGCTTAGAGTGCAAGGCTGATGGATATGTTTACTTGTGCAGTGAACAAATTAGCTTTAATTAAAGCAAATTGCACTCTTGCTTCCAAGTGAGGAAATATAGGATATATGTGCTGGAATTGGTTGAATGCTTAAAACACAGTTTGATCATTATTTTTTTTGTTGGAAATTAGCTAAGAAGATCACCAGTCATTTTTAAAATGTTGGATTATATAGTTAAATCCAAAACTGTGACGTGGTTGATTACCACAGAAAAAGTTTGAAATGTCCCACAGTTTGTAAAACAAACAAACAAAGACTTAATTTACAAACTGTGGGAATCGGCGGAATGGCACAGATTCTGTCGGCAGAGCTTAACATGTAACATGTAACATGTATGCACCCCCCAAAAAAACTTTTATGGAGTCAAACTGGGATGACCAGTAGCATTTAATCAAATATTATGCTGCATAAAAATTTAATTGCTACAGGGATACTCTACTAAATCTAGTTTTTCTTTTTTTTTTCTTTTTTAAAAAAAGCATGTTTCAACTTTGTAGGAATGTGCTTTTTGAATAACTTGTTTCATTGATATTTTATGACATGAAGAATAAGTTTAATTTGATAGACAAAAGGTAATCAAACAATTAATAAGCAGTTTTGCTGAAATATTTTTTTTCTCTAGATTATGCCAAAGTACTACCCGTTTCTGCCACAGTTAAGTAAAATAAAATAAAAATAATCTGAGGTTTGTGAAGTCATAATGAGAAATTTTCTTGTAATAATAATAAAGAATATCTGGTCAAACGTTAGATTATATGGTCCAAATATTACTATTAACTAACTATTAAGTATGACTTTTGCCTCAATAAACTCCTAATTGATCCTTATTAATAGTTAGTCAAGGTGGTTGTTACATTTATGTACGGTTTAGGATTAAGGGATGTAGAATATGGTCATACAGAATAAGGCATTAATATGTGCTTTATAAGTGCTACTAAACAGCCAATTAGCAAGAGCAACTAGTGAATAGTGAGAATTGGACCCTAAACTAAAGTGTAACAGAATATCTTAATAATAAGAAACCAAGTCACTGTTATGAGAAATGTTCTCATTATTATGAGAGAGTTTCGCATTACTACAAGATACAAAGTCATAATTATTAGATTTTTCCCCTAAATTTACAATATAACTTGTAATTATGAGAAAGTTTCTCATTATGAAATGGTAAGCCATAATTATGAGAAAAATGTCTCATTATTATGATATGCTTATTCTTTGCTAAGTCTATTGATATAAGAAATTTGCTCAATATGATAAGATGCTAATGAAATGCTATGAGAAAGTTTCTCATTATGACGACTTACGGAATCAGATTTTTTGGCGGAAATAATATTCCATATTATAATATTCTGACATGATTCTGACTTGATTTTTGCTAAAAATGTTACATTTAAAAATAAAAACATGCACACCATGGAATCGGTGTACTCAAGTTGCTGTATGTGTGATTTTTATTTTTTATAAAATAAGATTTAGTTTTTATGTTACTGGCCCATTATAAAAAGATAATGTAGCATTTAACTGTAGATTAATTGTAGCATTTGTAGGGGGGGGGGGGGGGGGGGCATCTTGTTAATGGAAAAGCTATACTTTTTTGACAACAGCTAATTTCACACTACTGAAGAATGCAGTTAAGTTCCTTACAAACAGTAATCACTACATATGCAAAAGGCAGCAATCATGCTTATTCACACACAAAAACACCCACAAAGGCTTTCGTGATCCATTGGCCTGCTTTGGTGATCTAAATTCTCATTTGGGTCTGCGAGAAGCCCATCATTTGGTCATTGGGTCCAGAAACCCGGCACTGGCTCAACAAGAAACGGATGAGCGGGAGCCAAGTCTAATTAAAAATTGGAGCGCAGATGTTTTGCCTCTTCACTTTCCTCTCAGACGCG